>WAAB01001647.1:127054-142693 GCA_013389865.1 Piaya cayana | reverse complement strand
TATTCTATGATTCTATGACCCTAGATCAAATAAATATCATATATTTCTGTATGTACATGAAAGAATAAAGACAACACAGAAGTTGCAATAGCTACCTTAATTTGTTGAATCTTTGCTTCTTAAGCACAATGTAGTACATAGGTGATTATCAGCAGTACAATTCAGTACCATAGTATAAACATTCCATCTCACCTTTTTTTCACTTTTGAAGGTTTCCCAAATGTTTAACTTAAAAGCTGTGGCAAAACTGTACAACAGACGTCTTTGGACTACGCACACAGCCCCTTCCCTTTGTAGGTTATTTGTGACACTCTCTTAGAGGCTTAGTAACAAGCAGAACGCTGCATGGGTCTGTCCTCCAGTCTGTCCTGTTTAAAACCTTTATCAGTGGCCTACAGAAGATGAAGGTGTTGAACAGACTTTGCAGATGTCATCAGGTTGTGAGGGACTAATCAATATGCTTGAGGGTATGGGTTCAATAGTCTACGCACAGTCTGGAGGAATGAGCCAACCTTATGAAAATCAACACAGACAAATGCGAAGTCCTGCACTTAGGAAGAACCTCTTGAAGGCTGGGAACTGAGTGGCTGGGGAACAGGTCTGCTGAAAAGGATGGGGGGTCCTCAGTGGACCACAAGCTTGGTATGAACCAGTTAATGTGCTCTAGCAGCAATAGGAACCAAGGTTTTGTGAACAGGACCATGCTCAGCAGATCAAGAATAGTCATTGTTTTCCTCTACTTGGCCCTCATTAGACCACATGTAGGATACTGTGGCCAGTTTGCCTTTGTACTCCCACCCCTGTCAAGGTCAATGAAAATGACAACCAGATGGAGTGAATTCAACCTCTTCATCAAGAAGGTGGAGCCAGATTCATCATAGTGATGCAAGGTGGGACAGGAAGAAACAAGGATAAAGATTGAATAAAACACATAAGTTGAATATGACATACTGGTTATAAGGACAAACATTTTTACTATGAGGAAATTCAAGTAGTGGGACAGTTTGCCAGAGAGACTGCAGTTTCCATCCTTGAAGGTTTTCAAGACCCAGCTGGGTAAAGATGTGAGCAACCTGGTCTGATCTCACAACTGAAGCTGGTTAGATGTTGAACTAGCGACTGCCCAAATTACCTTCCAGCCTGCAATGTTTTATGATTCTGTGATTCTATTCTTCATGCTGAAACTCTCTTAGTTAATGAAAGACCCATCTGATTCACCCTACCACCCTGAATCTTTTCCCTATTCTTCTGCAGTGTCAAATGGTTAAGAAAGTTCTCAAGTTAAAGGCAGAACATGAGGGCAGAACAATACTACACTTCCCTATTTGCTTATTCTTTCTCTATGTATCCACCATAAATCATTTACAGCAAAGACGTATTGGCTAAACGCATTCTGACCTTCTATAGGCATTTATACAGAGAGCATCTGGCTTTGCAGGTAGCTATTAACTGTCATATTTATACACATTTTCGATTCTCAATGCCACCAAAGCAGACAAAAGCTAATTGAGACAATGTCTGAAAATCATGAACACATGCATTCATCCCTTAGGTGTTGGGAAAGTTATTTTCTTAATACAACAATGGGATTGAAAGTTTTATAGCAGCTAAGTAAAGTGCAATACCCAGGAAATATAACTTAATAGTGATAAAATCAATAGCCAGGCTTTTCTATTCAGCCAGATGCACATCTATAAGGACTCAGCCAATTTTTTCTTGTAGTCTTGCCAGGGAAAAGAAAAAAAAATATATTACCAGAATTTAACATGCTGTATGATTTTGAGAATAACCCTTCAAGCTGTCAGTCTTGTTGCCAAAACTACTGTGCAACAGTATTAAGCAACAGGAGCATGGACTCATTTCAAGCCCAGGTGCTGAGCAATTTGAAATGTATGAGCTCCTTGTTGTGAAACAATCATTCCCTCTGAGACTCTTCGTGTCCTCATCACTCCAAGAACTGTGCCCATGGTGAATGTGCATTTACTTGCTGTTCACATGTAAATTTCCAAGAAGAGTGAACTACCTCCTCCTTTCTTTATGGGATGCTGTCCTTATAAGAAATACAGGCCACAAAGCAGCTGAACTGGAGGGTTCAGCACTTATGGCAAGAATAGCAAAGGAAAGCTTGAAGACAGATAACCTATGGTCCAAGCTCAGTCCAGGTAGTAGTACCAGGTAACAGAAGGAAAAACCTATCACATTCAGAAAGTAAGAAATCTGACAGTCAAACAAGGCTTTGGAATTTATAATAATTTATGATTACTGCAAATAGGGTTTTCCAATACCCCAAACTTTTAACTAATCTGGGATTTTTAATAGATCTTGCAAATCGATTTATAAAAGACTTAAGGACAAGTAAGTGGTAAGCTAACTGTTTCTATAGCAAAGCTTAGATTCATTTTCAATACTTAAAGCTATGCTCATGCAGCATGTGATTCATCTCATCCAACTTCAGCTGTCTAAAAGTTACTTCTGTAAGTCAAAGCTGCATCTTTTGTATCACAGAGGAAAATAGACACCTCAAGACCATTCAGGGATACTTATTTCTATCATTTGACTATGAAGTAGACCTAAACCAATGACATTCATACACACTTTGTCTGTGATTTCAGAAGATTGTAGTTGTTAATTTCTTGATTTACACAGTTTCTCAATCCAGTTGCTTTTTCTGTAAATTGGGGTGGGCTTGGGGGTGTAAATAGCGTAATACAGACTGGGGAAAAGAAAATAAATGAGTCTGTAGGGGCAAGGAATACTTTATTGCCAGCAAACAAGATATCTCATTTTAACTTTTGGATATATACATTAGGTGAGATAAATCCATTCGCAGTACCTTACTTCAGTGAAGCTGAAAAATGTTGCACTTATTTACTTCAGCACTGTAATTTCATTATCTACTCAAAATATCTGTTTTCTATTGTTAAGTGAAAATTACCGTATAATGGATAGTGAGAATGCTTTAACAAGCTCAGATAGCAGATCTCTGCCAGTCTCAGGTACTAATCGGTGAATCCGACTTGCACTGGACAGTACGGGGCAGTTTTAGAGCAGTTCAGTGTTTTGTTGAGAGAGCAGTCTAGGAAGAGGGTTTCTGCATCCCACGTCCTGTCCAGAAATAGGGGAAAGAAATAAAGCAGAGTGAATTAGCACGTCATGTATACCATGACAGTGGTATAAAAATAGAAACCAAGTGTACTTGTTAGGGGAAATTAATATTTTTATTAGACCAACTGATGGAACTAATATAAAAATAGCAAGCTTTTTGGCATATAAGCTCTCTGAACAAGTTCATAGATANAGCCCAGCTCCCTCTCCACAACCTTCTCTCAGGGAGTTGGAGAGAGCAATGAGGTCTCCCCTCAACCTCCTCTTCTCTGGTTTTCCAATGGTAAGAATTTAGAAAATCTAGAAACAACTGAAGACAGAATTCATAGTGGAAAGCATAATGAAAGTTTGACTGTGCAGCTCTGCTATCACTGATTATGATGCATTTTTACATACGTGTAATGTAATCTCATTATTCTTAGATTTGCTAACACACATTCAGAGGAAGAAAAGAATATTAGTGTTTAAAAACTTAAGTCTTGCAATCACTCATGAGAAATACTGTCTTATGACTTACAAACATGCAGCTTATATAAGTGACAAAACAGCCCTAGCTCAAGGAAAGTTGTGACTTTAAAGTAATGCCCTACCACAAACTAGACATTAGGTAATGACAAACCACAGGTCAATGAAAATCTCATCTTATTATTTGTTGTTAATTCATGAAAGCAACAAAAAGCCCCCAACAACTTTGAGTTCAATATATTATTTGTACTAGATTATCCCTGGATAACTATTAGGAATAAATGAAAATTCCTTCCTAGGGGTGGCTGGAAGAGTGGCCTCTGCGAAGAGAGTCTGGTACTAGCTAGCTGCAGCAGTCCCTCCACAGGACACAGCAGAGCACCTCAGCCAAGATGGTGGCATTCTTGGAAAAATATATTTAAGAAAGAAGAAAAAACACTACACAAGCAGTGAAGAGAGGAAGAAATTGTGACAAAATGGCCCTGCAGACAGCAAGGTGAGAGAAGGAGGAGCTGCTCCAAGCTCTGGACCACAGATTCCCCTGCAGCTCATAGAGAAGATCATGGTGATGCAGGTTGTCTTCCTGCAGCCCATGTAGGACCATGGTCGAACAGATATCCACACTGCAGCCCATGGAGAATGCTACAACAGAGCAGGTAGATATTACCTAAATGAAGCTTCAGCCTGTGAAGAACCTGGTCAGGACCAGAAGAAAGATGTGAAGAAAAAGGAGCAGCATATAGGAACTGTTACAGATTGACCCTGGCCTCCACTCCCCATCCTGCCACACAGCTTGCGAAGCCTCAGGTGGAGGGGGATAGTGGGGTTGGAGGAGTCAAGTTGAGCTTCAAAGGGGAGAGTGGGAAATGTTTTAACTTCTGTCTTTGGTTTTCAACATGCAACTCCATTTTTAATATAATAAAACTAATAACATTAAATGAATTTTTCCCAGTTGAGCCTGTTCTGCACATGACAGTAACTGGTGAGTGATCTCCCTTTTTCTTGACTCATAAGCAGGTGCTGGTTTTTTGACTCATAAGCAGGTGTTGGTTTTTTGACCCATAAGCAGGTAAAAGTGATAGGATGAGATGAAATGTCTTCAAGCTACGGCAGGGGAGGTTTAGACAAAATATTAGAAAATATTACTTCACTGAAAGAGTTGTCAAGAATTAGAACAGGCTGCCCAGGGAAGTGGGTTAGTCACCTTCTATGGAGGTATTTAAAAGATGAATGGTGCTTAGCGACATGGTTTAGTTGTGGACTTAGCAATGTTAGGTTTACAGTTGGACCCTATCTTAAAGATATTTTCCAACCTTAACAATTCTTTGTGCATATGATTCTGCAAATTATTCATCTGTATATAAGTAGACAAAACAGAGGAGCTGCAAATAGGTTCGGTGAGTTACATTATGCCCCTAAGAATAAGTTTTTGCATAGAAGTTACATGTTCACCACTTTCTTTATCTAATTGCTTTGTCTAATTGTAATGATAAACCTTCAGAGTTCCTGATTTTAGGAGGAAGAAGAGTTATTTTTCACATTATCAGAAAATCTGAAATCCCATAGGGGAAAAACACTATATGTTAGAAGCTTTAGGAAATTACCCTATTAGGTAGTTTAACTTGCATCTAGCACTGTGCTAACTCAAATCCATTTCCTGGTTCCTGGTAAATCCTCAGTGAGCCTCTTTCTAAGGCTCTCTGTATTGCTCTTCAGAAATCTCTTCAAAGGACTCCCTATTGCTTTAGACTAGGCAAAGGAATTTAATGTGAATTTAGTCTCTAAATGCTTTAAAAAGCCCGGTCACAGGTATTTTCATAGAAACAGAGATATCATCATGCAGGGTATAAAGAATTTCATACTATGCTGAGAATTCTGTTTGCAAGTTCAGTCGGGGAGTCACTCATCCCATTAAGGATGTTCTCAAGGTATATTATGTCTCAGAGGCACTGTAAAACTACAGTCACTGATAATGTTCTATTTGGTGTTTGGTACAACTACTGGCTTTTCTAAAATGCTGTTTATATTTTTAGCAGTGTATATAAATACTTTTCCAGAGTTATCATTGTTTTACAAATATATTTTTAAGTTTCATTTTAAAAAATCTCTTAACTAAATGAATTATTTTATATTTTAATTATTAAACTTGATCACATTTCAGTGTCAGTGAGCTACACCAGAAAACTCTGATAGAGAAGTCATGTGTGAGATATGCTAATGTAGCATATTGTTAGAGAGAAGGATTTAATCTTCATTCCAGTACCTCATTTCCTCTGAACCCTTGTTTTTTGTTAGCTCTGAGAGATTAATTATGGCCAAAAGGATGTACTTGTGTCAAAGAGTAACCAGGTAATTAGTGGGCCAATCAGATACGATCAATCATAATTGACGCAGGAATCTACAACCTGGTCAACCTCACCTCCATCTCAGGTTAGACAGCAGAACTCCTCATTCTGGATGTCATCCTCAAGCATTTGAAGGAAAAGAAGGTTATCAGGAGTGGTCGCATGGATTTGCCAAGGGGAAATCACTCTCGACCAATCTTAAAGTGTTCCATGCTGGTACTACTGGATGGGTAGATTAGACAAGAGCAGTGGACTTTTGACACACTCTCCAATACCTTTCTCATAGGTAAGTCTAGAAAGTGCAGTTTAGCTGAGTGGACAGTAAGATGGATTGAGAACTGGCTAGATGTCAGAGGTTAGAGGGTTATGATTGATGCTGTGGAGTTTATTTAGAAGCCTGTAGCTAGCATTGTTTCCCAGGGGGAATAGTCTTTTTCAACATATTCATCAATGACCTGGATGAGGGGACAGAGCATACTCTCAGGAAGTTTGCTGATGACACAAAACTAGGAGAAGTGGCTAATACACCAGAAGACTGTGCTGCCATTCAACAAGAGCAGGAGAGGCTAGAGAGCCGGGCAGTGAGAAACTTGACAAAATTCAACAAAGGCAAGTATAGAGTCCTGCACCTAGGGAGGAATTCTCTCATGCATCAGTATAGGTTAGAGGTTGGCCTGGTGCAAAGCTGCTCTGTGAAGAAGCATTTGGGAGCCCTGGTGGACAACAAGCTGACCATGAGCCAGCAATGTGCCTTTGCGTCCAAGTAGGCTAATGGTATCCAGGGATGCATTAAAATGAGTGTGGCTAACAGGTCAGAGATTATCCTGCCCCTCTACTCTGCCCTAGTGAGGCCTGATCTGGAGTATTGTGCCCAGCCCTGGGCTCTGCAGCTGAAGAAAGACAAGGAACTGAGAGATACAGCCCAGTCGATATCTAAGAAGGTGATGAGGGGACAGAAGCATCTCTCTTATGAGGAAAAGTTAAGAGACCTGGGTCTGTTTAGCCTGGAGAAGACTGAGGGTACAGAAGCATCTCTCTTATGAGGAAAAGTTAAGAGACCTGGGTCTGTTTAGCCTGGAGAAGACTGAGGGGGGACCTTATCAATGCTTATAAATACATAAAGGGCAGGTATCAAGAGGATGGTGTCAGACTCTTTTCAGTGGTGCCCAGCAACAGGACAAGGGGCAGTGGGCACAAACTGGAACACAGGAAGTTCCATCTGACCATGAGGAAGAATGACTTTACTTTGAGGGTGACTCAGCACTGGAAGAGGTTGTGTGGTCTCCATCAAAACCCACCTGCATGCATTCCCATGCAACCTGCTGTAGATAAACCTGTTTTAGCAGAATATCTGGACTAGATTACGTCTAGAGGTCCCTTCCAACACCCACCGTTCTGTGGTTCTGTGGAATATCCACATGATACATCTAGTACTAAAAAAAGCCTATATAAAGGGAAATCCAAACTTTTCTCCTCTTCCCCACTTCCCTCCCCCAACACCCCAAGTGATTTCCCATATCTGAGGTCTGAATGTATTACTAATGAGTGGGTCCAGCAAACTGTACTATGTAGGCAGAGGCTTCCACGCCCCTGAAAGAAGAAAATCATTTGCTATAAAATACACTGAGAAACTACTCCTACATTCTATCTCCACTGCATAATCATAAGAAAAAATTATCAGGCACAAATATTCATGGAGTGTCAGAAGACATAGAAGGAAATTGTGAAAAGGATTACCACGACTATAGCTTGAAGCATTCAAAATATAAATGTAAACTATTAATCATAATAGAAAAGAAGAGATAAAAAGCAAGTTGTTAGTGAGAGACTGACAAAAGACTAAATAAAGACTTTCAGGCTGACTGTTCTGCCAGGTGGTATACTGAAAACTATGAAATACCAAACATAATATGACAAAAAGCAACTTTCAGTACAAAAGCAAAGATATAATCTTGGAAATGTAAAAGTGAATGAAGAATAGTTGAAACATTTTAAAATAAAAATAAAAGTCACCCTTTCCGTGTTTACTGAAAAAAACATATTCTTAGTGCTTCCAGGTACTACACTGTGTTTCATGATTAACTTCACATAGACCTCCAGGTGTTCGTCAACTTTGAAATAAAAGCACAAGTGCTTTAGTTTTGGCACATCAAGATGGAGGAATATAAAATTGCTGCACAATATTTTCTCCATATGTAAAATACGGGCTATAATCAGTTTTCCCCTTGCAAAAGGTTCTCTGGCAGTTAAAGCATTATTTGTTTTAATAATATCTATAAGATCTCAAAATTTCTACTATTCTCAAGCTCCTGAGTGAACATAGTTTTATAATTGAGTCATCCGTTCACTGAAATTGCCATTTTACCATTTCATTCATCTGTTGTTTTCCCATTGATGTTTCCATTGTCATGAAGATGGTCTATGATAATAGGGAGTGTTTTCTGTGTTATCTGTTTGATTGACTACATATTTACAGAAGCAATAAAAATTAATAAAATATTAAGAATGTATAACTATAACAACACATGAAAATCAGTGGCAATGAGAGCTATATGCAGATGTTAAATGAAGCATTGGGCTAAAATTAGAGCCTATGGTATTTATATTGTTTTAGAAAATATCAGTGGTCCCATAATAAGTGTTTGGTATAAATAAACATGATTCCTCTGGTTTTGACCCTTTTAAATAAAAAAAAAAAAAACCCTATGATTATTTTGTTTTTTTTTTTTTTTTTAACTCTTACATATCATAATAAAATATATAATTTTAATCTNAGCAAAGATATAATCTTGGAAATGTAAAAGTGAATGAAGAATAGTTGAAACATTTTAAAATAAAAATAAAAGTCACCCTTTCCGTGTTTACTGAAAAAAACATATTCTTAGTGCTTCCAGGTACTACACTGTGTTTCATGATTAACTTCACATAGACCTCCAGGTGTTCGTCAACTTTGAAATAAAAGCACAAGTGCTTTAGTTTTGGCACATCAAGATGGAGGAATATAAAATTGCTGCACAATATTTTCTCCATATGTAAAATACGGGTTATAATCAGTTTTCCCCTTGCAAAAGGTTCTCTGGCAGTTAAAGCATTATTTGTTTTAATAATATCTATAAGATCTCGAAATTTCTACTATTCTCAAGCTCCTGAGTGAACATAGTTTTATAATTGAGTCATCTGTTCACTGAAATTGCCATTTTACCATTTCATTCATCTGTTGTTTTCCCATTGATGTTTCCATTGTCATGAAGATGGTCTATGATAATAGGGAGTGTTTTCTGTGTTATCTGTTTGATTGACTACATATTTACAGAAGCAATAAAAATTAATAAAATATTAAGAATGTATAACTATAACAACACATGAAAATCAGTGGCAATGAGAGCTATATGCAGATGTTAAATGAAGCATTGGGCTAAAATTAGAGCCTATGGTATTTATATTGTTTTAGAAAATATCAGTGGTCCCATAATAAGTGTTTGGTATAAATAAACATGATTCCTCTGGTTTTGACCCTTTTAAATAAAAAAAAACCCTATGAAGAGTTTGTGTTGTCACTTTTTATACTCGTAACCCTGACAGATCCAAATTCCACAGACAATTCTAATCTTATCAATCAATCTTCCTAGCAGAGCTTAGTCTCTTAATCCTTACAAACTTAAAAGTGTAGGAATCAGACTTAGTTACATATGGGTGCCATATATTTAATATATATCAATCTGTCTGTAAACTACAAATGGATCAAATATTTTCTTTACAGCATCTGTTGATGATTTCCTAGAAATAGCATTCCATAGGTTTGATTTAAAAAATCTATTAGAATAGATTATTAGTGACATCTTTGTAAGATCTTGGATCCGAAATATTCAAACTTTGATTAATCCTATCTTTGCTTTCAGAGATAGCCATTAAAAATATCAATGCAAATCAGTCTGCCAATGACATTTTGTCATGTGAAACTAAGAGCAAGCAAGAGGAAGTAAGGAGGGACTGCCTACATTTCTGTGTACATGAAAAAAATCATATCACTATGTAAATTTCTGTGTGAGTGTTTGTGCATGTTCATGCCTACATATAACTGAATAGGACATGCTCTTGGTAATTCAGAAGATATTGCTTTGAAGTTATATTTAAATTTGTGTTAGAAAATAAAGAAACATAAATAAAATAAATAGAACTCCCAGGCGTATACTGTACTCTGCACTGGTAAAGCTACACTTTGAGTACTGTGTTCAGTTTTGGGCCCCTCGCTATAAGAAATACATTAAGGTCCTGGAGCTTGTCCAGGGAAGAGCAAGGAAACTGGTTAAGGGCTTAGAAAACAAATCTTGGGAGGAGCGGCTGAGGGAACTGGGGTTATTTAGCCTAGAAAAGAGAAGGCTGAAGGGAGACCTTATTGCTGTCTACAACTACCTAAAAGGACGTTACAGAGGGGCAGATGTTCTTGTCTTCTTCAAGTGATACCTGATAGGACAAGAGGGAATGGCATCAAGCTGCATCAGAGGAAGTTTGGATTGGACATTAGGAAAAATGTATTCACAGAAAGCACTATCAAGCACTGGAACAGGCTGCCCAGGGAAGTTGTTGAGTGACCATCCCTGCAGGTGTTTAAAAGGCAGATAGATGAGGTGCTTGGGGATGTGATTCAGTAGAAGACAAGTACAGTGGGAGCTGATGATCTCAAAGGTCTTTTCCAACCTAGGTATTCTATGATTTTTAAAACACCACAGTGTTGCAATTGTTCCTGCTCAGGCTGCAAGTGAAGGCTGAAAATTTCAGCATGAACATCTATAGATTTCCTCAGTGCTAAGAACAGATGTGTTCAAATAGTACTGGCATGTAAATCTCTGCATTGTCTCCATGTCACCTACAACATGTAGATCAGCCTATTCCTGCATATCTTTAAAGCATCAAGAATCATATCAGACCTATGCAACAAGACTGGGAGGTGACTGAAATCATTTAGTTACAACAAGAAAAAAAGTAGGAATTTCTTCAGATAATTTATGCCATCATTTGTTAGTACTCTAGACTGTCAGCATACCTAAACTGACTTTTAAGTAATTTGGAAGCTATAATAGGTAAACATATCAGCACAGAGCTCAAACTCAGTGAATGAATCCTCCTTGTCAGTTATAGGAGTTTCCAGATGATGTCTTTGTCTTTCAATCTCCAGAGCGTGCCTGGTAAACTCTGATCAACATCTGTTTCGCTTCAGTGTGTGTATACATCATTTATGTGGTTAGGCCTTCGGTCAATATTTTTGTTTGATGTTTTGGTTGAATTTACTGAAGATTTATTTGGTTTATGGGAAAGGATTACTATACTTGGTAAACTAGAGGACTTAACAGCTGGGCAGTTACTATTGATCTTGAATATACTCATTACATCACTTAGAAAGAGTGACCAGATTTTTATACAAAAATACTACTTATGCCATCAGCTGACATTTCCAAAGGAATTTTATCTAATACACATTATGAAGTAAATGAAATGTAATAGATATATCATACAGTAAAATACATTATTAAAATTTTGTCATACCATTACATGGAATATACTACACATAANATTGATGTTTCCATTGTCATGAAGATGGTCTATGATAATAGGGAGTGTTTTCTGTGTTATCTGTTTGATTGACTACATATTTACAGAAGCAATAAAAATTAATAAAATATTAAGAATGTATAACTATAACAACACATGAAAATCAGTGGCAATGAGAGCTATATGCAGATGTTAAATGAAGCATTGGGCTAAAATTAGAGCCTATGGTATTTATATTGTTTTAGAAAATATCAGTGGTCCCATAATAAGTGTTTGGTATAAATAAACATGATTCCTCTGGTTTTGACCCTTTTAAATAAAAAAAAACCCTATGAAGAGTTTGTGTTGTCACTTTTTATACTCGTAACCCTGACAGATCCAAATTCCACAGACAATTCTAATCTTATCAATCAATCTTCCTAGCAGAGCTTAGTCTCTTAATCCTTACAAACTTAAAAGTGTAGGAATCAGACTTAGTTACATATGGGTGCCATATATTTAATATATATCAATCTGTCTGTAAACTACAAATGGATCAAATATTTTCTTTACAGCATCTGTTGATGATTTCCTAGAAATAGCATTCCATAGGTTTGATTTAAAAAATCTATTAGAATAGATTATTAGTGACATCTTTGTAAGATCTTGGATCCAAAATATTCAAACTTTGATTAATGCTATCTTTGCTTTCAGAGATAGCCATTAAAAATATCAATGCAAATCAGTCTGCCAATGACATTTTGTCATGTGAAACTAAGAGCAAGCAAGAGGAAGTAAGGAGGGACCGCCTACATTTCTGTGTACATGAAAAAAATCATATCACTATGTAAATTTCTGTGTGAGTGTTTGTGCATGTTCATGCCTACGTGTAACTGAATAGGACATGCTCTTGGTAATTCAGAAGATATTGCTTTGAAGTTATATTTAAATTTGTGTTAGAAAATAAAGAAACATAAATAAAATAAATAGAACTCCCAGGCGTATACTGTACTCTGCACTGGTAAAGCTACACTTTGAGTACTGTGTTCAGTTTTGGGCCCCTCGCTATAAGAAATACATTAAGGTCCTGGAGCTTGTCCAGGGAAGAGCAAGGAAACTGGTTAAGGGCTTAGAAAACAAATCTTGGGAGGAGCGGCTGAGGGAACTGGGGTTATTTAGCCTAGAAAAGAGAAGGCTGAGGGGAGACCTTATTGCTGTCTACAACTACCTAAAAGGACGTTACAGAGGGGCAGATGTTCTTGTCTTCTTCAAGTGATACCTGATAGGACAAGAGGGAATGGCATCAAGCTGCATCAGAGGAAGTTTGGATTGGACATTAGGAAAAATGTATTCACAGAAAGCACTATCAAGCACTGGAACAGGCTGCCCAGGGAAGTTGTTGAGTGACCATCCCTGCAGGTGTTTAAAAGGCAGATAGATGAGGTGCTTGGGGATGTGATTCAGTAGAAGACAAGTACAGTGGGAGCTGATGATCTCAAAGGTCTTTTCCAACCTAGGTATTCTATGATTTTTAAAACACCACAGTGTTGCAATTGTTCCTGCTCAGGCTGCAAGTGAAGGCTGAAAATTTCAGCATGAACATCTATAGATTTCCTCAGTGCTAAGAACAGATGTGTTCAAATAGTACTGGCATGTAAATCTCTGCATTGTCTCCATGTCACCTACAACATGTAGATCAGCCTATTCCTGCATATCTTTAAAGCATCAAGAATCATATCAGACCTATGCAACAAGACTGGGAGGTGACTGAAATCATTTAGTTACAACAAGAAAAAAAGTAGGAATTTCTTCAGATAATTTATGCCATCATTTGTTAGTACTCTAGACTGTCAGCATACCTAAACTGACTTTTAAGTAATTTGGAAGTTATAATAGGTAAACATATCAGCACAGAGCTCAAACTCAGTGAATGAATCCTCCTTGTCAGTTATAGGAGTTTCCAGATGATGTCTTTGTCTTTCAATCTCCAGAGCGTGCCTGGTAAACTCTGATCAACATCTGTTTCGCTTCAGTGTGTGTATACATCATTTATGTGGTTAGGCCTTCGGTCAATATTTTTGTTTGATGTTTTGGTTGAATTTACTGAAGATTTATTTGGTTTATGGGAAAGGATTACTATACTTGGTAAACTAGAGGACTTAACAGCTGGGCAGTTACTATTGATCTTGAATATACTCATTACATCACTTAGAAAGAGTGACCAGATTTTTATACAAAAATACTACTTATGCCATCAGCTGACATTTCCAAAGAAATTTTATCTGATACACATTATGAAGTAAATGAAATTTAATAGATATATCATACAGTAAAATACATTATTAAAATTTTGTCATACCATTACATGGAATATACTACACATAAGTTATAATTTCTCCTCTCTCACGTGAATCATTCTGTAGGGAAAACATATAAATCTGATGCAAATACTTCCTCAGTCTAAGTAAACAGAAGTACATCAGAGTCTTAGTTTTTCATGTGACATTCTCCTTAGCTGTGTCTATACGAGCAGTCATCTGCTTGCTAAGCATTCACAGGTCCTAGTCTATGTATGTCAGCTCCTTTTCAGAGAAACCAAGGAATGAGAAGTGAACGAGGCTCAATACAGTTCCATGTCTCATCCAAAAATACAGTTCACAGTAAAGCTCCACTCAGCAAGTGCTTGAGGGGGTTAGATTCAAATGTCAACATGCATAGCTTATATACTTTTTCCCCATATGAGATAGTATATAAAGCACCAGTGTAGATAATAGACAAATTCAGGGAATTCTTGCAGTAGGGAATTGTGAGGTCAGCTCAAAAGCAGAGACGTCAAAGCCAGCATGATAAAGTGATACATTAATTTTATAATAAATAATATTAAATAAATACTTTGAATATGGTTTAAATTGTATTTTAAAAGAAGTCAGCTGAATCTTGCTCTAAAAGTGCCCAAGTGTCCTCTCTGACAGCAACTGGTACCAATGATGACTATTTCATACAGAAACGTGGATGAAAGGAATTATTTTGACACCCAAATCTGTAAAGAAAAGAGGTCAATATCACCACTAAAATTTTCACATAAGAATAAGATCTAGAATGATGCGGAGATTTGCCACAAGAAGCAAGGCCTAAAATCTGAAATGTGATTGCAGAATGCAGCAAAACAGTAAAGAAAATGAGAGGCATATATTCAGGAGTTTTAAAAATAAGAGTGGATTGTTATTGGTTGTATTAAAACCCCTGTATTTTGTAGTTTTATACTTCACTTTCTTTTACATTATTAGTTTATGTTAGACAATTTCAAAAAGGGTTGCTAGACAACCTGAGTACAGATAATGCTGTTCTGATGGACCACATAACCATGGAGATCAGTTAATCATAAATCTGTCTAATCATAGAATCATAGGACAGTTTGAGTTGGAGGGAACCCTTAAACGTGATCTAGTCCAACCATGCTGCTTCAGCAAGAAGGGACATTTTCAACCAGATCAGGTTGCTAACATTGACTATTTCTAGGAACGAGGAATCTCCCACCTCTCTGGACAATATGTTCCAGTGTTTCACCACCTTCAAGAGAAAAAAAAAAAATTCATTTCATCTAGTCTGGATCATCACTCTTTTAGTTTAAAACCATTATAACTTGTCCTTTTGCAACAAGTCCTACTAGAGTTAGGACCCACCTTTTTTTATAAACCTCCCCCAAGTACATGAAATGTAAAAATTATGCTTGACTATTGCTCAGAAATCAGCCCTAGAAATGTATGTTGAATTATTTTATATTCATTACAGACTCCGTGAAAAACCATTTAAGAAACTGCCCAGATTTTTATTACAGGTCCTTTTCCAGGTTTGGACATGCTAAATATTATACCAAGTAATAAATTTCTCAATCCATTATAAATAAAGTAAATATTCTCTATTAATACTTGCCTCAACATGTACTATTTTTATTTTGCATATTTTTCCCATTTACCATTGGTGAATGCTTATGAACTTAAATTTTACTAGTGAAGACAGTTTCAAATATCTATCACACCAATGTTTGTTGCTAAGTTACAAGTTCCAAACTTAACAGACTCTATCATACAGAATCATAGAATCATCAAGTTGGAAAAGACCTCTTGGGTCATTGAGTCCAACCATTCCTATCAAACACTAAACCATGCCCTGAACAACTTGTCTATCTGTCCTT
>WAAB01001647.1:79963-119613 GCA_013389865.1 Piaya cayana | reverse complement strand
CTCAGCCCTGGGGAACCCCACTTGTAACTGGCCTCCAGCTGGATTTAACACCATTTACTACCACTCTCTGGGCCTGGTCATCCAACCAGTTTTCCACATAGGAGAGTGTGTGCCTGTCCAGGCCAGAGGCTGACAGTTTCTGTAGCAGAATGCTGTGAGAAACTGTGTCAAAGGCTTTGCTGAAGTCCAGGAAGACCACATCCACAGCCTTTCCCTCATCCAGCAGCCAAGTCTCTTTGTCATAAAAGGCAATCAGGTTAGTTTGGCAAGACCTGCCTTTTGGATCCTCCCTGTGATGCTTCTTGTAGATGGGCACAACATCAGCCAGCCTCCAGTCCAGTGGAACTTCCCCAGTCTTCCAGGACTTTTGGAAGATGATGGAAAGGGGTTTGACCAGCACATCTGCCAGCTCCTTCTATACTCTTGGGTGAATCCCATCCAGTGCCATAGACTTGTGGGTGTCTAGCTGGGCTAGAACAGCTCTGATCACCTCCTCTTGGGTCATGGGAGCCTCATTTTTCACCTCTAGCTCCGTGGTTTGTACACAGAGGGAACAACTTTCTTTACAATTGAAAACTGAGGCAAAGAAGGCATTAAGTACCTCAACCTTTTCCTCATCCCTTGTCAGTCCCTCTTCCACGTCTTACTGTAATTTTCATGACTTGGTGTGTTATGACAGACATATTCGTATGGAAGATGGAATTTAAGCCTTCTATGTTAGCCAAAAGGGGATGGTTTATGAGTACACCAGAATTAACTGCGTCAGTTATTGCACTTAGGCTGTGGAAGTCACTGCTGTAAGACTTAAAAAAACATTACCTTCAGAAATGCCAGCAACTCATTCTGCAAAAGACAATGAAAAGAAAAAAAAAAAACAACTTAAAAAGCCTTGCCATCAAGTTGGAAATGACACTGAGACAGAAAAGAAATCTTTAGTTTCTAGGTTAACAATGTATTTAATATGTTACTAATAAATTCACATGGAATAGAAGATTGAGGAACTCATTTCTCAAGACAGGAAGATTTGAAATCCCCACATGCAAGGGATGATGAAGCTTACTGATGCTTTCCCCTCCAGCATATCATCTGCCTTGCTACGTAGTCTTCTAGACACCTTCATTAACTCACACATTCCCTCCTTCTAGTCCCTTACTCATAGCTCCTCTTCACCTGCACTTTTACCTCAAAGGCATGTCAATAAAGAATGTTCTCATGACCCTAGTCACCTAGTCTAAACATTTTAATTACATTTACTGCTGACTCATAGTATACATTATTTAAATAAATGCCGTGCCAGATGAACAGATTGTACAACTATTGCAAAGCAAAGGACATTCATCAGAATAATGTTTTAGTCAGTGTATAATTGTCATATACCAAATGCTATGTCTCCAAAATTATCTCAAGACAGAACTGTTTTGCAGTGAAAGATCAGAAGTATTTCTTAGAAATTTTGTAACAGGAGGTTGCAATTTTGTGTGAGTGCCACAATCACCAGGACATAAAAGACATACTTGTCATGTGGGTGAGGACTGCTCACTTTTACTTGTGATCTTTCCTGCTGGGGTAAGGAATTGATAACTAAGAGTCCCCAAAAGCTTGCTTTGAACCTAAATGTAATCAGTATAAAAATGCTACTAGAATATTTCAGCTTCGTATCTTATAAATCTGTATTTCAAATGTCAAATAACTGCAAATGTCAAGGCCATATCTAAGACTACCTGTTGGAATATGCCTTTGTGTGATCTGCTTGGTCTTATTATTATTATTGTAAATCCAGACTGTCCAACCTCAGACTTCCAGATGACTAAAATCTGCAGCTACACTTTCTTTTTCCAACAAATGGCATCAAGTTTAGCTGCATTTATAAAGATTTGTATTTGAAGCCTCCAGACTTTTTCTAGTTGTCACAGATTTAACTTACTTTCTTTCAACATAGTATCATCTTTATAATTAAGGAAGTAATGGATTATTAATATGTATATAAATAAAGGATATAAGTGTTTAGGTTTTATCCTGGTTTATTCCCACTGAAAATTTCTCATTTGTTCTTGAGCCAAGGGCTTTTTTCTAATTATTACTAATAAGACAGAAGGAAGAAGAGAAATTTCATCTACATTTTTAAGAAGATTTTTTTTTTAGTAGGCAAACAAAAAGCAAAACAAAAATTAAATGTAACTTTTGCACTCCAGTACAACAGGAGTTAGTTCACTATCTGTAATGCAGAAGGCATAATGGAATTTTCCTGAATGCAATAGAATTTTACCCAGTTATTGAATTATCATTTGCATTTCATGTTTAAAGAAATAATTTTTGTTCTTTTTTGAGTGCTCAATGTCATCTCTCCTTTTGTAAGAAAGTAAATTAAATAGCTCAAAGGAGCTTTGTGTAGAAGTGTTAGCTCCTTTATTCTGTCCCAGAATGTTGGGAATACAGATAGCCTCCTTTCTTTGCAACAGCAAGTGTAATAGCTTTGACAAGAACATAAGAAGGATAGTTGTGAGCAAAGAAAAAATGCAAATCATATGGCTAAGGGCCCGGTTAGGGAATAGCTAGCACAAGTGTGGACCATTATTACCATGTCAAGGCTTGCTGAAGTCATTTAAAGCTCCAAAATATTTATTTTGGGATTGATTTGGAAAAGCCTGAAAAAAAAAATTAGTCTATTTACTGTTTTACTGATAAATTTACACAGAAAACAGCACTATATTCATCAGAGATGTGTTCAAGCTTCTTATCAGTAGAAACTGCAAAAGGAGTGCTTCTCCTGATTGGGAAGACACTAATATCTCGCTATGTACAAACAACAAAATCTGTATGAAACTGTTGTTGCTTCTGTTTTTTTCTCCTTTAAAATGACATGGCAACTGTTCAGCAAAAAAGTTCCACAGGAGTGAAACATGGAGTATGCCAGATTCACAGACTGTAGGACTTTAGGGATCTTCGTTCAGACTATTAATAATTTACTGAACTCTTATCAGCTACCACTTAATTTTGGAAGCATTTAAACTGTCTAGATAATATTTTGTCCGTAAAAATTATTGCCAGGCTTCTAACATAAAGAAAAGCATTGAGTGTTTAGATCACAGTGGGACTGACACAGTTCAGAGAAGCTTGCTAGGCTAATTGACTGGATATGGTCTGAAAATTCATGTTGGACCAAGAACAGCACTATTTCCACATCTAGTGTTTCATCCTTTAGTGATTCTTAGAACATTCATAGGCTGTATCATTTAGGGTTATGATTTCAATACAGCTTCCACAAGACCCTCAGTCATTGAAAGTATCTGGGTTTGATAGAGAGATTTAATCTTGGGACTTTCATAACCCAAATGAAAACTCAACATGCCCCCTTTTGAGAGCTTTTGTATGAAGCCTTATAGAGAATGCAGTTTTTTCTTTCAGAATATCGATCACAGCAGGCTCTATTAGAAGCAAAACAATTAGCGTGAAAATTGCCTAAGAAATGCTGTATGAACTT
The DNA here is from genome assembly GCA_013389865.1 of Piaya cayana. Lineage (NCBI taxonomy): Eukaryota > Metazoa > Chordata > Aves > Cuculiformes > Coccyzidae > Piaya > Piaya cayana. The sequence goes on along the minus strand of WAAB01001647.1, from coordinate 116,132 downwards.
AATCTCAGAATGACTCAATAATTTCAGGACTTGGCTAGCTGTTTCTCTACATCTTTAGGACAAACTTTGGTTGGCAGTGAGTCTTATCACTAGAAAGATAGACAATATGCCATTTTAGCTTGACTTCAGTTGTAGGTGAACAGGAATTTTGTTGACAGAGGTGACTGAAATGTTTTAACTATAACTGATGAAGTTATAAGAATGTACTACAAAGTTTATTACTACTTCGCTTTATGTCCTACTTAAAGAAATCCAACAATATGACTCTGCTGTAAAGATCTGATATACCTTTGAGGCCTCTTTCCGCACTAAGTGTTGGGTCTTTGTCCAGCCAGTTAAGATTAGAACTTCCTCCTCAAGAATGTATGTGAACTGTTAATAAATTTCAGTGACAGCTTTCCACCAGGAAATCTGAGTACCAGGAATACAGAAACGTGGCTACACTCCTTACCTTTTCCTAAGCTGTTCAAAAGTCAAAACCCATATGACGGGTCCTGCACTTGAGGTACCACAACCCTATGCACTACTACAGACTAGGAGAAGTCTGTCTAGAAAGCTGCCTGGAGGAGAAGGACCTGGGGGTGTTGGTTGACAGCCGATTGAACATGAGCCAGTAGTGTGCCCAGGTGGCCAAGAAGGCCAGCGGTATCTTGGCTTGTATGAGAAGTGGTGTAAACAGCAGGTGCAGGGAGGTTATTCTCCCTCTGTACTCGGCACTGGTGAGACCACTCCTTGAATCCTGTATTCAGTTCTGGACCCCTCACCACAAGAAGGATGTTGAGGCTCTGGATTGAGTCCAGAGAAGAGCAACAAAGCTGGTGAAGGAGCTGGAGAACAGGCCTTATGAGGAACAGTTGAGAGAGCTGGGGTTGTTTAACCTGGAGAAGAGGAAACTGAGAGGAGACCTCATTGCTCTCTTCAACTACCTGAAAGGAGGTTGTAGATAGGAGGGTGCTGGCCCCTTCTCCCAAGTGACAGAGGACTGGACAAGAGGGAATGGCCTCAAGTTCCACCATTGGAGGTTCAGACTTGACAGAAATTTTTGTTTTTTTACAGAAAGGGTCATTGGGCACTGGAACAGGCTGCCCAGGGAGGTGGTTGATTCACCTTCCCTGAAGGTGTTTAAGGGACGGGTGGACGAGGCGCTGAGGGGCATAGTTTAGTGATTGGTAGGAATGGTTGGACTCAACAATCCGGTGATTTTGTGATTCAGAGAAAAGTCAAACGGGAAAGTCAGAAGAAATCGAATTTCATACAGTGTTTCCATTTCAAGAATTCAATCCTGTTCAGAAAAAAACCCAAACAAACAAACAAACAAACAAAAAACAAACAGAAACAGAAAGCTAAAACAAAACAAAAAACCCAAACAAACAAACAAACAAAAAAACCGAAACAGAAAGCTAAAACAAAAAAAAAACCCCAAACAAACAAACATACACTGAATAAAAAGCAAAACAAACAAACAAGCCAAGATCTATTTACCTTTCCTCTTGTGTTATCTTGAGGTAGATATATGACATGATGGTTGGCCTGGAATCTATCACAATGAATCAGTGCAATGGCCAAGATTTTTTCACTTGAACTTAACTCGCAGTTCAGCTATCATTCCCTTAGCCAGTCCCATGGCTTTATGGACCTGCCCAATTTGTATAGGCAGAAGTTTCACTCAGGAGAAAAGCCAAAAAACACCACCTCAAAACTGAAGTGTTTGTGTGCAATAGGATCACTGATCACATTATAGCAGTACCAAAACCTACAGTGCTGATAACATTGTCAGCATAGAAACAAATAATCACTTTGGGAGATAGGACTTAATTTTCCTTTCCTAACCATCTCCAATAGAATAGGAAAGGAGAATAGCTTAAGCCTTCTCCCTGCTTATTTTTTGTGACAGAAAGCTTTATGGGCATCTATACTGTTTGTAGTGTACCCCGGACTTTGTCAGTACTGGAAAGACAGTGCAGGTGGAAGATACAGAACAGAGTGTTGACAGCTCTGCTTGGCTGTGTTATTTTTTCCCACATGTAATACCTGGGATGTCTCATTGATAATACTTTCTTTTCACAGGACTACTCTGTTTCCTGAGTTACACTGACTGCCCTTCAAAACCATGGCCTGAAGGTAAATTAGTAGTGTCTACTGAGACTATTCTAAACAAAACTACCAGAAAGATGTTCTATAAAATCATCCTCTATGGTATCACGCTGCCAAAAATATGGCCTGTCCCGCTCAAGATACAAGCTTAGTCAAGCCTGGCTACATTTCAGGACTTTAGAGTCATGATATTAGCCTCCTTTATGTTAAATCCTACTTATTGCAATAATTGCTTAGTAAGGTGTTCCACATTCTATGATCCAAATACTCAGAACTAATACTGTTGTATATTAAACTGTAATATAAATTATAACTGCTTCAGGGATCATTTCAGACTCTGATTACAGGTTGCACTATCAAAAAGAAAGGGATACAGGTGTTAAATGATGATGATAATGGACTCTTGGTGCAGAGAAACAGCCCAGAATATAATTCAGTTACAGCTATGGTTTTGTAATACTCTGGAAGATCCTTTAGCATAGCAGTGAGTGAGTTCTTCCTGTTTTCAGAAGCAAAGACAGCTGGTGACCTCCTGCATTATTATTCAGCATTCTAACTTTATTGGAGATTGCAAATAATTAACATAATAATGATATTTATTACAGGAATGCAGATCTGCTTTGGAACTCATCAGATAATATTAGTTACATGTAAAAATAAAGACTTAAGAGTAAACCAGCAGGAAAAAAAAATTGAAAGCCATCTAACCAAAGTTTAGATAGCTGGACTGTATATATACTTCTGAACTCTTCCTGTTTGGGTCTTTTTTTAATATGTATATAGCAAGAGGGTGGGGAAATAATCTGTTGAGGACTGTTTTCCTAACCTACTTTAGACAATTACTTTACTATGCGATTAACAGCATCCAAAAGTTGGGGTTTTTTTCCTTCTAGCAACCACAAATGAAGTTGAAAGTGATTTGTCTGGATGGAGATATATTCACCAGACCAGATGAACCTCATCCACATGGTCAACCTATCAGCACTTTTAACTGGTAGGCTTCACTGCAGGGGAAGCTGTGGGTAAAGATAACTCTTGTGAGACCACTAAAACACCACAAAATCAGAATTATTCAGTCTGCACTGGATGGTTTTCATAGGAAGGAGAGAGATAAAGGCCTGTACTCTGCTAAATCTGTGTTAAGAGTTAGTCGGCTCCACAATGTTTCAGCTGAATTGCTTTTAACACCTGAATGAGCACCATCGCCTGTACAGAGTGCTACCATCACTGTTTCAAATATGTCCTAACACAGCTGTGCTTTATCTACTCTGATAAGTTAAATGTCTCTGACTCTATTCAACACCACAGAGGCAACTGGCATGAGGCAACTCTAGTTTTTACACTATTGTCAATATAACTACAGTGTTGTTTTATGAATAAGTTGGCCACATGCAACAACCTGCAACCATTGGCCCACTCTAATTCACTGGCCTCCTGATAACAAGGGTACATTTGTCAACTGGTCAAACACATTCCTGAGACATTCTATCAATTTGATAGCAAAGATATTGTTGGGGCCTTGAAGGCGCTCACAGGTCTTATTATCCATGCTTAGATCACCTTGGGGTTTTTCCTGTCCCTGCCCATGGCCCAGGACCTACATTTCAACCCCAGCTTCCCTGGCAGAACAAGAACCTTCTAGTTTCCACAGACCTGCTGCAGAACAAGAACTTGAAAAAAAAAGATTTTCTGCACTAAAATCTCTTATGAGAAGAGAAGTGGACACAGCTCAACTGGAGGCTGGACTGTATCGCACAGAGGTTACAGGTCTGTCAGATGTTCCTATGGACTGGACTTTGGTTCACAAAAGAGCAAGCAAACCCCTAAATCCCTTCACTGAATTAACATTTTAATATGAATGTTTGCAGAACCCAATTGGTGAAGCGATAGTGGAAACTAATCCAATTTCCTGTCTTCTTTCAAGAATTCGTAAAAATGTTAACAGCACAAGGAGGATCAGAGGCAAGTTGATTCATTGCTTCTGAAGTCAGTTACTTCATAAGTATGGATGTACAGAAAGCAGATATGTTTAATGCCTTCTTCACCTCTGTCTTTAACACCAGTGGTGGGTCCTGGGAACTCCAGAGCCCTCTGTTGAAAAGCTATGAGCGGAGGGATGATAAACTTCCAGGCAACTCTGACCTTGTTTGAGATTTGCTGATCCAGCTGGATGCATATATGTCTATGGGGTGTTATGGGATTCATACCAGGGTACCAAAAGATCTGTCTGTTGTTGTAGGAACACTCTCCATTATTTTTCAATGTTCTTGTGAGCCTGGAGCTGCCCAAGTTGACTGGAAGATGACAAATGTAGTCCCAGTTTTGAAGAAGGGTAAGAAGAAAGACCCTGGTAATTAAAGATCTGTCAGTCTCACAATGCCTGGTAAAATTATGGAGAAAGCTATCCTGGAAATTATTGAAAAAACTTGCAGGTTTTTTTCAGAGATAATGCAGTCATTGGTCATAGCCAACACAGATTCAGAAATGGAAAGTCCCGCTTAGGCAACTTTATTATACTTTTATTTTAGCAAAGCTTTTGATACTGTCTCTAACAATATCCTTCTGGACAAACCTCCAGCATACACCTAGATAAATCTGTAATATATTGGATGAACAATTGGTTGACAGTCTGGGCTTAAAGAGTAAATGAGGTTAAAACAGGGTGGTGGTCAGTCACCAGTGGGGTGCCCCAGGACTTGATTTTAGGGCCAGTGTTCTTCAATGTTTTTATGAATGATCTGGACATAGGAATTGAATGCGTGTAAAATTTTCTTATGACACTAAATCAGAAGGAGCCGTGGACTCCCTCAGTGGTAAAGAGGCCTTACAAAGATCTAGGTAAACAAGAGAGCTGGGCAATCACCAATCATATGACATTTAACAATAGCAAGTGCAGGATTCTACACCTGGGATTGCACAATCCTGCTTATAAGTAAAAATTAGAGGATGAGAGGATGGAAAGCTGCCCTGCAGAAATAGATCTGGGCTTTTAGGTTGATGGCAAGTTGAATTGAGTCAATGATGTGCCTTAACAGCCAAAATTGCCAGCCATGTCTTGGGGTGCATCAAGCATAGCATAACTAGCTGATTGAAGGAGGTTACTGTTGCACTTTATAATGACTTGGTGCAGTCCCACCTTGAGTACCATGTGCAGTTTTGGGCACCTAAATTCATAAAGGACATCAGACTACTATAGTGAATACAGAGGAGAGGGACCAAGATGATGAAATGCCTCGAAGACAAGATGTACAAGAAATGGATGAGGTTACTCAGTTTGTTCAGTTTGGAGGAGAGAAGGCTGAGGGTAACTTCACTGCAGACTACAGCTTTCTCAAGGAGGGTAGCAGGGTGTGGTTGCTGGTCTCATCTCTGTGGTGATCAGTGATAGGATACAAGGAAACAGAATGAAGCTGCTGCAAGGGAAGTTCAGGTTGAAACTCGGGAAAAGATTCTTCCCTGAGAGAGTCAGTGGTCACTGAAATAGGCTCCCCAGGGAAGTTGTCACAGTACCAAGCATATCAGAATTTAAAGAGTGCCTAGGTGATGTTCTTAGCCATATGATTTATTTTCAGGTAGTTTCCTGTGAGAAGCAGGGGTGTAGAATCAATGACCCTTTTGGTTTCCCTCCAGCTTGAGATATTGTATGAATTAGAAACTAGTATGGAAACCACACTGATGTAGCAAGACTTAGGTACTAATAAGTCCCAAATGTAAAAATGGTTTTCAGGATAACCATGAATTATTATAAGCTATTTACCTATAACATTTTTTGCCAATATGAATGTTCATCAATATATCTTTCTGTAATGCTAATGCATTTCCATAATTGCTATGAAGGTGTTCATTTTGCTTATTTTTGGCACTGAAATTTTAAGTGAAATTTTAATACATGAACAAGGTGGTGTTAAAATACAAATTTAATTCTTCAGAAGAGGGACACAAAACTGAGTTTGCTGCTGTCTGTGGAAGTGTTTATCCAGTTTAAGCTTATTCTCACTGAGGTCATTTCAGTCTATTGAAATAGCTCATGATGTACAAAGCAAGATAGACTCAACAAGGGAAAGAAAGAAGATTAAGCAGAAAGAGAAGAAAAGGATTACTTAAAGAAGATGTTGCCTGGTGAGGAGGAAGACCTGAGCCTTGTAAACTCTGAGGTTTGACTTACAACACAGCACATAACACACTTGTATCATGTGTGCTTGCACGTGTATTGGTAGCATTGACTTGGTGGCCATCGGTAGTTTCTGCCTTCACAAAACAATAGCAGAATTTCTATTTCAGTTCTTTTTGTAATAACAACTAAAGAAATTGAAACTTTAATTAAAGAGCATCAAAATAGATCTTTTCTTCTAATAGGCAGCACCTGCAACACACGAAAATGATTTGTTAGGATTGCTACTTTTTTCCTAATATTACAGAGGCAATTGACTGCATCCATATGCCCATTTAATGTGTCTCCTAACGAACAAATATACAGAATTTGCAAGATTATTCATTCATGAAAAAAGAGGGAAAATGAGTCATCCCTTGAAAAAGAAAACTGTTTATAATACTCAATAGTATATTATAAACATCAGTTAATGATCCTAGAAGATATCTATACCAGAGCTGGACAAGGTAATTAAGATTGCAGATTTAATAGCTTTGGCCTTCAAAATATTTAAAATAAAACCTTTCTCTTTTTTTTGTAAAAATTATCTCAATGACATATCTAGATGATACTTGATCTTGAGATAAATACTAAAAAATTACATTCTTCCATTTCTATGAGTACATGGCTATGCCACAGAATGTTAAATTATTACAGGAGCAGTTTCTCACACCTGCAGAAATAAAATACAGTATTCACCATCTTATTCTGTTATGAAGAAAACTTTTGGGTTTGTTCCAGGTTTCTAGATCTAAATCTATCCAGTGACATAAAATATAGCTCTTGGAAAAAAATCCTACAGTGTATTTCCTCAGACCGCATCTTAAAGACCTGGTTACTCTTAAGAATAATTCCCATTTGTAAGATTTTGAAAGCAGAGAAAATCCCATGACAGAGAAGACAAATGGGAACAATAGCGTGTTGCAACTTGCACAACATCTAACATCCAATGCACCTAACGACCATTGAAATTCATAATTAAACCTTCCAAAAAGTTCCTATGAAGTAAATAGTTTTATTATCCTTGTTTTACAAATAAGCAAACTGAGGAACAAAAATAACAATTAATTTTCTCACTGTCACAGACAAATTAGTGCAGCAAATCAATGCAGTTCTATAGTTTTAATTCATAAGATTGAATCCTATTTCAGCACTTAAAGCAATAAATCTCATGTATTATTATTATTGCTGTTGTTGGTTTTGGGAAAGGAAAGTTTTCTCAATTTTAAATGAAAAATTCTTCAGAGACCCAATAATGATAAAACTGAAGTTTGGACAGAGGACTGAAAACCACAAAGCTATTTCAAAAGGGAAATTCCAGTATACTGCTTGTTACATCTTGTAGTAAATTGCCAGCATGACACACTGTGATAAGAACCAGAGTTTGTAACCTAATTTCCATTTTTTGAAATAATTTTGTAGGTCATGCAGCAAATGGTTGAAAGCTAAATTCATAGTTCCTGTAGGTCTGTACAGATTAGCAAGGAGAGAAAAAGACAGAAGTGGAACAGGAAAACCACTCACAGTATCTGATTTCTCACCTTAAGGAAAGAGTGTTCATGGCGAGCAACATTGGTCAGAGAAGAGGTGATCTGCTACACAATATTCTGTGAACTTTGGTTGACTGTTTACAGTGAATGGGAAAGATTAGAAACTGGTCTCCTAGATCAATGCAACTCAGAAGCTGCAATAAACCTATGGTTTGCTGCTTTCTAGAATCAGTTATCTCACTTTTCCAAGGACAGACATTGGACTTTGGATGAAATACCAGAAAACTCATGCTTAAAAATTCTGTAGAAAGAGGAGTGCAGGCTAGAGACAGGTATAATTCAAGCAGGCACTGTGCAAGCTCCCATTGCAAGCTTGCCAATATGACTTATACCTGACTAGTAAAAGTCTTTGTATTCTATCTCTTCTTCTCTATGTAGATTGCCAGAAATTCACTATTACCTCAAAGAAAAATAAAATTTAAAGTACAAAATCTGTATCTGGTTTCCCTCTGGTGACCTCCAATGCTCCCTCAACGTCTTAGTACTGATGTTAATAAAATCCTCACATGGAAGTTTATTGTTTATAATAAATGTTCTAAATTGTGTTGTGTTTGAAGGACAAATAAAGGTTCAATTCTTCTTTGGCATTCCTTCCATTATCTCTGAATGCAGCAGCACATAACAAAGAGAATATTCTCCACTTAATAAATCAAAACAAATATTTGATTATTCATTGTATTTAACATTTAGAGAATACCAATCATGTAAATTGCCTGAATTATAACTTTTAACTTTACAAGACAAGAATGTTTTAGCATTTCTCTTTTCCTGGTGAAAAACTTAGTGAGACTACTGGGCCATTTCTTGCATTACCTGTGATACAAAATTCCAGGTGTACTTAATAGAGCTTATTGGCATGTCAGTGCAAAATATATGTATTTCAGTCATTCAAAGCTAAAGTTAGTGTGACCTGTTTGTCTAATGACTTAGTCAGAATGTTGTCTGCTGTTATTGTAAAACAAAAGATGCATCTTATCCTCTGATTCATATCTGCTGAGTCCTCTGACTTGAGCTTTCTCTTGATAGGTCTTTATAGGCAGTTTTTTGTGGGCAGTTACTAATTGTTTCTTATCATTTCATTGGTGTACTTCAGCTGAGAAGGTCATTAGATACTTTTTGTGATCAACCCATTCTTCTCTGACAGTTCGCTATGTTTATTTACCCTATCTTTCCATTTTTTTTCTAATAAACATTTCTAGAACACCTACTGTTGACCTAAATGCTTACTGCTTCTATTCTCCCCCTATTTCTTTTAATAATGTGCCCTTCCATCCTTTTAGGGTGCTTTATAAGGATGTCGGTTTTTTGGGGTTTTTTAGTATTTATTATAGGTTTCTGAAAACTTCTTTTTTATTTCCTTTATGAAGATATACTGGGGCAAGATAATGGTTTATGAAAACTACTGATACTGTTATTGATTATTGACATTCTCATGACTATTACAGACAAATTTGCTACAGATGTTAATTAAAAAGGCATTGATATCTTCTGCCATATACAGGAAGATATATATATATATATTTAGACAGATTAGTTTAAAAAAAATTAGGATTAAGTGCTGCTGTGTCTGGTATTTCTTACACAGTTTGCATGGTTTTCCTGTATGTGAAAATGTTAATATGTATTATATCTGACTCACCACCTCCAAGAAAAATATGTTACACGTCAAATCATCTGCAACAATAATATGGTAGTTTACAACCATGTCAACAAATAGTGCCTAAATCCAGCACTAATGTATTCCTAGGGGCATGAATGTCAGAGCTAGAGCACAGGCAGTCTTTTATTCTGTAAAGCCATTGCTTTTAAGCATATCTTGCTTTTTTTTTTTTACATAATTAAAAGAAAAAAAAAGCAACAGAAAATCCTGAACATTTTGCAATGCTAATTAAATGTAATAGACATGAGATAACAAATCAGCAATTCAAGACCACTGTTATGCTTTTGACTAGTTGCTGTTGTCCCTCTAATTAATACCATGTCATGTTTTCATGCTTCATGTATCCAATTGCTGTGCCAAGTAGTCTTCATCCATTCAATCACTTCCCTCAGGGGTTAACGATTTTAGTTTCAGTGTGTTTTGAATGATCGCATTCATATTCTGAGTTCAAAAGGCATTTTCTTCTTGCCTTGAGTATTATATGAGCTTTTTCTGTTTTTAACAAGGTGAAATATTACCTGTGGTTTTACTTAAATAATATAAATTTCAGAAACCTCTTTTTGCTAAAGCATTTGGCTAATTTTATTTGGATGCTAGCAAGTGCTGTGGTCAGAAGAACAAATATTTGCAGTCATACACAGAGAACTGTTCCAAGAACAGTGTTTCATCAGCTAGTAAAGTATTATCTTTCTCACACGTAAACCTTTATAGTTTCACCTAAAACAGTGGAATCTGTCTGTCCATAAAGCTCCGTGAGAAGGTAAGTGTTCAAAGACATAACACTCAATGTAATAAAAATGCAACAGTAAATAGATAACTCAGAAGTATTGCAAGATCGAAGAAATAGGAATTTGAACAGAGGTTACAGAGGGCAACATGTAAATCAGATCATATCATTATACTAACAAATTGAATGTAATCTCAATATGAAAGATTATGAATATAAATCCCAGCAGAAGAGAAAATTCTGACCCTTGTATTACACTTGCAGAGAAGGAAAAGTATGTTCACTATAATGTTTTCAGTGAGACAATGCAAAATACTACCATACCAGTACTGAGAAACCTCTGTTTAACAATTATTTGAAATAACATATACTATTTCAGTCAAGCTGCTAAGATTGAATTCAACCTATGAATAGCATTTTAAGAATATTTGTATATCTCCTTACTGCAGGCTCAGTATTAACTACAAAGACATTGTCAAGTTGTTACAGACTAACAAATACCTTTTCACTTGTGTTAGTGCAACACATATGCCAGCACACCTACATACTCATTGCACCGCTTTCTGCAGCATTACGAAGTCTTGAATTTTTTTTTGGTAATACTTAATTGGTTTTGTTTCTGGAAGATTTCATGATGTGGTGGTTCTGACTCATGAGCTATTGGAGCTGTTAACACTAAGCTGATACTCCAATCTACATCGGTACAGCTATGCAGACTTCATTAAATTATGCAATTTGGGAATAAGTACTGTCCTGCTCAGCTCAAGCTGGATGAAAGGCAGATTTTATTAGGGGAGGAGGAAACCCCTTTAAACATGTTCATTACTCTGTAAATGGGTAATAAATACATTGTCAGTTTCTTGTAACTTCAGTGCTGTAGTTGTCTCTCCTCAGGTTTTACATTGTGTTGTTGTTTCCAACAGTGGAAAGGAAGTGCGTGTTCTAGTGAGCAATATCCAACTAGGTAACAATGTATTTTGTCTTGTTGTTCTTTAGAATGTTCAAGATAAAAGAAAAAGGCACCTGGAGAAAGGGGACAGGTAGATGCACAAAAGGAAGAAAGACAACTAAGAGGAAAGAAACAGAAGAACAAAGTCCCCCAGAGGGAGAGTCTGGTCCACAAAATTCTAGGCATCACATCGATGTGAGATATCTGAATAGACTTCCCTCTATACACTACTACAGCAAGTCTCCCAATATTCTTGGCTTTTAAAGTGGCACTGTCAGGTCGGAAAAAATGTTAGAATGTATATGTCAATTTATAGTCTTCTCTTTGAGTGCATGTGAATGTGTGTATACATAAAAATATCTCTTTGTCAAAATACATGCATGTATATATCTGTGCATACACAGTAATTTTTCTTAAAAATTCTGCAGAAAAAAAATCCCAAAATAAGTGGCATCTAAGAGATTAGAAAGACATCTCTCGCTTTTCATTGTCTGTTACAAATCAGATCACTAGTTGTGAGTAAATGCCTAACCACTTCATAGTTCAAGTTAACTCTGATTACATAAACTGTGATTAGAGTCCTAACTAGACAAAGATTTATATCTAAATACTTATTCAAAGAGTTTTGAAAGACAGGTTAAGAATTTCTCCTCTACAGATAGGAATAATTGTCATAGATTAATGAACTTGCACTGGTGTAGAATATAAACCAGTATTCAGAAGCAGAAGTTACTTTTTCCATTCTTACACTATTGTACACAAGGAGATTTTTTTTAATATTATGTTGCAAGCCTAACTAGACTCCCCAAGGGCCTCTGGGGAGACCCTGAGCTTTTGTATTAAAGACTTAAAAGTTTGGTCCTGATGTTTTTAAGAATTAGCTAATAGAAATGAGATTAATTTCTGGTATAGCTGTATTTTCCACTTATACATCTTTGTCATATTTTTTCTTTCTATTTCTGAATGTAATACAAAAGTTTAAGTGCATCTTTTCTATAACGTACATGAAGAAATGAACTTACAAAAAAAACATTTTATTATAGGAAGAAGTACAGGCCATAGTTGAAACTGGACTGTGATAATATCACTCTCAATTCTTTTGTACAATACATCTGATTTTGTGGTGATGGCTGCATTAGGAATCAATTGTCAACTGCTATAGATTTTCTAATGTGAACATGTATAAATTACAGTTAAAAACCAAAACTAAAAATAGACACTGAGAAGGAAGAACAAGAGAAAACTTCCTTCTTGAACAGGCCATTGCTAATATCATCTTTAAAAAAATTATGACTGATAGGGATTTTGCCTCCTGTTATTTTTTATCAACTCTATTTTAGATGCCTTTATATGGGAGCTCTACAGAGTGCTGTGCTTTTTTTCTGAGCACTGAGAAGGATGAAAGGAAGTGGTAGGTTTCTACTGGCTTGAGACAGACAACCTCAAAGAACACAGAAATAAAAAAAAAAACCCAACAAAACAAATAATACACATGCTGTATATAAAGAGACCTCCCATGGACTTTGGAAAGACTGAAAACACACAGAGCCTTTATCTTGATTCTTACCAGACAATGCTGTCCAACTGTTAACAGCATAATGCAATACAAAGGACAATGTATTTCTGACTAAGATTCACACATCTGAATTTGAAGTAAAACTTTGTAATACTTTTGTATAAAAATCTAGCATAAGGTAACACAGCTTGGCTATAGCATGCCACTAAGTGCCATGCAGATGATTCCAAATCAACTTCTAGTGTCCTAAAGTTCATTTAGTGCAGAGCTGCAGCAGATATCAAAGCTATATTAGGATCCCAGAGAAGAATTGTGATGTACCTTCAGTAGCCAGTCTCGTCTCTTACCGCTCAGATAGAATACCAGAAATATGTTAAGTCAAATGTGGAGCTGAAAAAATTAAGTTTTATAATTAAAACCCACAACATTTTATCTGAAAAATGAAAATGATTGGCAGATTGAAGTAATTCATTCAAAGTTTTTTTAACATTGAACCAGTTTTGAGCCACCAAAATAATTCAGATATAACAAAGCTGCAGTTTGCCATTTTGTCTTGCCTCTACTGCCTCATTGCTTTTCCATGGCTTCTTTCTTGTATAAAGTTATACTAGCAAAAGGCAAAGATGAGATAAATAAAACTGAAGGTGCAATAAAACCAGGAGCATGTAATGGCTGGAGACACTTGTATTTAAACTGACAGTAGCTGATCAGAAAAATGAATGTCACAACATCACAGAAATAATGTTTTTTTTCCTCTGGATTTTAGTGTAATGCTTTTATGTTAGTTTATTTTTTTTAATAGTTCACCATAAAAAAATAAGGTGAAATAACCGTGTTATGCAAAGCCACAGAGAAAAAAACAAAATGGAAGTTGTTTATGTAACAACTGCAGCAAAATTGAGAATGCATGTTGAGTCAAATGTACCAGAGCAGGAGACAATTCTTTTATGTGTGCAGAGAGGCTTGAAAAATCTTTTGAGTTAAATGTTCAAGCATTTACAAAACAACAAATGGTTCTAGATTTTAGAAATGTCTGAAGTTATTATCCTCAGTTCTGCCTTTCAACTTTCCCAAATCTTCTTTGTTCCATATATGCACATCAGTGTCCTGCACATCTGTAGGGACAAAACCAACTTAATTTCCTACCATTATTTTGAATCTTTATTCAATCTAGCCTCACTACAAGCAGAGGGGGGAAACTTAAATCCAAAGGAAACAGAGAACAGAATTTTCCACAGAAACTTAAACAGCGACCCTTCATGCTTTTTGACTGGGTTTTCTCTCACCTGGTTACAAATCCTTAGACAAGTAGATATCAGTTATCTGTCTTTGGGTATAAGTTTATTTTCACAGTTTGTCAGACTCGCCACTAGTTTCTATGAAACATTTCTCAATATCTGAGTTTTTTCCAGGCTGAGAAACACAATCTAGAAAAGTGAATGCTGCATTTAGATTCACAATGACTTAGGCAGAGGATCACTGCTAGTACTTGCAAATGCTTATTCTACAAATGGGGATTCACTATATAACAATACACAAATGTATATATTTATTTTTATATATAAATATATATATATACACGCACACACACACACTTATTGTAAATAAGTAAATTGTCAATAGATCTTCCCAAAAATCGATAAGGAGATAAAGAACTGAAAATGTTTTTCTAAAAGATAAAAAAAAACAACATAAACCAAAACCCAAAAAAACTCCCAACAAAATTAACTACCTATTTAAAGTTGCTTTTGCATAAAATTTTACTTGTCCTCCACAGTTTAAAAGTTCATTGGAAGAGATTTTATTTGATCAGTGCTATTTTCATATTGAAGTTCTAAACATACTAGCAATCTGACAAGCAATAAAAGAAAATCCACTGATCTAATCACACCAGTAAACAACAAAAAAAGAGCAAAGAATAAATGATTGTGACAAAGAGAAAAATAATAAGTCTTCATGGAAATAAAATATAATGATATTAATAAAAATCAATGAGTGAAATCAGGTTGTCTTTGTCCTCTACTAGTCTATTCCAGAGTAAGATGCAGTTGATTAGTTTTATCTTTGTTTTTGATGGCAGACATTTGAGCAAATCAGTTGTAAGGGTCTTTAAGACTGTTGTTCTCTCTGACTCAGTCTGTTGCCTGGCAGACTATGGCCCTGATATGAACTATTTCTCAGTGTTCTGGGGTAGAAAGGGATGCAGGAGATGACTTTTGATGTCAAAGGGACACCCCACATTCAAAGGGAGACTCCCCCAGTTATCCCTCAACAGATGTAGAGTTTCTTTTTCCTTCATGTAGCAAGAGCCAAAGGGATATAGAGAATATGTATTTCTAATAAGAAATAAAGCATTGTAAAAACTGCTATTTTCTTCAATCTTAATTTGCTTTTTAAAATAGTTTGGAAATTCTTATGTCTCAGTCAATATATTTGGGATTAAATTTAAATTTGCAGAAGTTTTGCATGCACACAGTCTTCCTGATATTGTTCCTTCTCACCACTCCAAGAGAAGACTCTAGTAAAAACACATCCTAACTGTCTAATTCCAATAAATTCTGTATCATTGAGATAAGAGCATTCACAAAAAAAAAATCTGAGTACAAAAAGTCTGTGACTGCTGACAGATATGCTATAGCTGTAGATCAAGTGATCAAAAGCTCGGTCATTTATTTCTGGGAAAGGATGGAGATGTTGAGAAAAGTATGATAGAGAAAAAGTGCAACTTGCCCCTTCTCATGACAGACTGCTTCAGAGAAAAACCTGTGATGAGATTCTTGCAGAGACCTCCATCTCCAGCACAGCCATCTGTGCTGCTCTTTATTTACAGCTATTTCTGTTTTGCTCACTGTAGCGTAGTTTCTGAGCCCGTTATTTATCAGTAGCAAGGGTCTTCAAATTTTCCCAGTGTGTGGAACATACTTTCAGAAGGTGGTTGTCTAAAGGACATTTTCCTTAACTATGGTCAATAACAGGTCTACAACAACTACAGAAATTGCTTATAGATATAGAGCATGTTAACCAAGTTCATACGCAATTGAGCTATAATAAGAGTTTTGTCCTTATGGAACAAGTTAGTCATATTGTCTGATTATGTTCATTGTTTAATCTCTCACTCCCATCTGCTCTTTTTCCTTTTCCTTCCTTGCTTCCCATATCCTGAATCTTCACCATCTTATCTCTGCTCCCCTCTTCACTTTCTCAACATCTTTTCTTTGGGTTTTTTTTTTAAATTTAGAGTTAGAAAAGTGGATTCAAAATGCAATTTCTTTTCCTCCTATTAATTCTTCTGTGTTGTCTGAAAAATAAACTACATGAAGACATAGATAAAAAAATAAAAAGGCTTAAAGGACTGTGCAGTTCTCTGCACAGTTCTCAGGTTTTTTTCTGAGTGTTTATTTAAAAATATTTTATCATGCTTTTAGGGAACCTAAACCATCAAATCTACATTTCATTACTGTCTCTTAGTGATTTTATATCTTTAGAGACTCAGCATGTTCAGACTACAAGTAAATGCAATGGTAACCTTAAGTATTATATAATAATATAATATTACAGTACATAACATAATATGTATAGTATAATATATCTGTAACTCTAAGTAATTCAAGGAAAATGCAGTAATGATTCTCTTGCAGTTGAAAATTAGCTTCTCCCGAGGAAAAATCAGAGCAGTAGTCTAGTTCAGTTGCTCTGGAGGAACTAATCTTGCTTCACTGGTACTGTAGGGAGCCTTGTCAAATTAGCTCTCTAAGCTAGACACTAGGTTCATGAAGCTGGTTCTGCCCAAGGCATGAATGAGCTCATGGGATCAAGCCCTGAAGCTATAGCTTGTGCACTGCATGAAAGCAGAAGTATGAAAGCACAGGAACACATGACATGTCCTTCTATCCTAAGGAAGGGGTTATCATTTAAACTCACACATTCCTAAAATAAGGTGGATTTCATGAAGAAGTACAGAACTATGTTTCAGGAAAACTCCCTTATGATCTTGCTATGGATTTGTCAGAGGTTGATTACAGTGAAAGAAACTTTAAAAAGCAGAAAAAATGTCATGAAAGCCCATTACAGGGGCTTAGTAAGCAACAGGCAGAACACTGAAACAACTGCAGTGAGAATGAAGAAGAATTTCTTGGTGCATGCTCAGACCAGCTGTGTGGTGCATGTAGAGCATGCCTGATGTGTTTTTATCATTGTACCTTCTTCACGCTGGCTCTGCAAACTCTAGCCTCAGGGCCTATCCCTATGAGCTCAAGCCTTATACAGCACACCACCTGTAAATATAATGATTTCAAAAATAGGAAAGAAAGTATCAAATATATCTTATGAACAACTAAAGAAACAAATTTTAAAAGTATGTTTAAAAAGTTATTATGTATGTATATCACTTTTTTCAAAATCTTTGCATTGAACAGTTAGAAAGGTTACACTTATGACTACAGATGTGTTTGTAACAACGAACTATTATCCAAATATTGTATTTCAATTTAAAATGCTGCTCTTTTCTGTCTAATTCAATTGCATGTGAGTAGCAAAGGAACAATAAATTGTAAATCACTTTTATTCAAAGTCCTCTTCCACAGTCAACACATTTGTAATCATATCCATTCATTTTTAACCCAGTATGTTACCATTTTCTAGGCCATATTTAAGTATTACTGTATTTTATGGCAGCATATATTTTACAGGAGTTATTGGACAAAAAGTTGTCCTCGGTTACATCTATGTCACTTCAGTCAGAGAATCTTCATCCTAGGTAAATGGAAGAAGAATCTCATGTAGTGCATTGGTCATTGTGGCCAATGTCACAGAAACAGAGAATGGCCTGAGTTGGAAGGAACCCTCAAGGATCATTGAGTCCAACTCCTATTCCTGCATAGGACAACCCCAAAATTTACACCACGTGTCTTAAGTGTAATATCCAAATGCTTCCTGAATATTGTTAGGCTTGGTGCCATGACTCCTTCTCTGGGGAGCCTGTTCCAGTGCTTCACCACCCTCTGATTGAAGAACATTTTCCTAATATCCAACCTAAATCTTCCCTGGCGCATCTTCCTTTGGGTCCTATCATTAGTCACAGAAAATAGAGATCTGTGCTGCTCTTCCTCCTTCCCTTGTGAGGAAGCTGTAAACTTATGGTGTTATTAAGCAAAACTAGAGCACTATATTTAATTTTATTTCTACAATAGAGCATATTCTGAAAGATTTTTTTCATTTCCTTTTCTCTTTGAGTAGCTCTGTGGTTGCTAATCTCAAAGTATTCCTGCCTTCCTTCTTGCCATCTTGCCTGGAGGTCTATTTGATTTGTTCTACAGGCTTTTATAACCACAACAAAGTCAGAAAGGGCAAGGATATAATCAGAGGGCAGATACTTTGTGTGGAATCTGACACACACATATCTGAGGCAGCTCTGAAAACTACTGTATGCACTGATATTGTTTCCACCAGAGCTGTAAATCCAGACTTGTCAATCAATCATGGTCAATGGTATCTAGAGAGGGGCACTGATTTAAAACTCATAATAATGCACATTTTTATGTATGAAAGAGAAGAAAATACCATATTTGTGGTTTAACACTGGTCTAATACTTTGTGTAATAAAAGAAGTTTTAACAATTTCCAGTAGAAGGAGAAGGCAAAGTGTCTGAAGTGTGATTTAGAAGCATAGAATCCATTTTGGTTGTAAAAGATCCTTAAGAGTCTCAAGTCCAACTGTTAACCTAACACTACCAAGTCCACCACTAAACTATGACCTTAAGCACCACATCTACATGTCTTTTAAATACCTTCAGGGATAGTGACTTAACTGCTTCCATGGACAGGCTGTTCCAATTTTTCACAGCCCTTTCAGTGAAGAATTTTTTTCCTAATACCCAGTCTAAATCACAGTTGGTATAACTTGAGGCTGTTTCCTCTAATCTTTTCACTTTTTACTCAGAAAAAGAGACTGATAGTCATCTAGCTAAAAGCTCCTTTCAGGTAGTGGTAGACTGTGACTAAGTCTTCACTCAGACTCCTTTTCTCCAACTCAATTTGCTGAGATTTTTAATAAATTAGGAATATTTTTGCCAGAAAAACATGTAGCCTCTCATCCCTGTGCAACATGTGGAATTTCATGTACTTAGTCTACTATAGATAGCAAAAAAATTATATTTGTCTACTCTGCCTTTTCCTGTAAAGGTTGTGGGAGCTGTTGGTTTTTTTTGGTTTTTTTTTTTTTTTTTTTTTTTGTTTTTTAAATATTTTAAAAAAAAAAAAATTTGGAAAAGAAAACGTTTTAACTCCAGTAACNGAACACTGAAACAACTGCAGTGAGAATGAAGAAGAATTTCTTGGTGCATGCTCAGACCAGCTGTGTGGTGCATGTAGAGCATGCCTGATGTGTTTTTATCATTGTACCTTCTTCACGCTGGCTCTGCAAACTCTAGCCTCAGGGCCTATCCCTATGAGCTCAAGCCTTATACAGCACACCACCTGTAAATATAATGATTTCAAAAATAGGAAAGAAAGCATCAAATATATCTTATGAACAACTAAAGAAACAAATTTTAAAAGTATGTTTAAAAAGTTATTATGTATGTATATCACTTTTTTCAAAATCTTTGCATTGAACAGTTAGAAAGGTTACACTTATGACTACAGATGTGTTTGTAACAACGAACTATTATCCAAATATTGTATTTCAATTTAAAATGCTGCTCTTTTCTGTCTAATTCAATTGCATGTGAGTAGCAAAGGAACAATAAATTGTAAATCACTTTTATTCAAAGTCCTCTTCCACAGTCAACACATTTGTAATCATATCCATTCATTTTTAACCCAGTATGTTACCATTTTCTAGGCCATATTTAAGTATTACTGTATTTTATGGCAGCATATATTTTACAGGAGTTATTGGACAAAAAGTTGTCCTCGGTTACATCTATGTCACTTCAGTCAGAGAATCTTCATCCTAGGTAAATGGAAGAAGAATCTCATGTAGTGCATTGGTCATTGTGGCCAATGTCACAGAAACAGAGAATGGCCTGAGTTGGAAGGAACCCTCAAGGATCATTGAGTCCAACTCCTATTCCTGCATAGGACAACCCCAAAATTTACACCACGTGTCTTAAGTGTAATATCCAAATGCTTCCTGAATATTGTTAGGCTTGGTGCCATGACTCCTTCTCTGGGGAGCCTGTTCCAGTGCTTCACCACCCTCTGATTGAAGAACATTTTCCTAATATCCAACCTAAATCTTCCCTGGCGCATCTTCCTTTGGGTCCTATCATTAGTCACAGAAAATAGAGATCTGTGCTGCTCTTCCTCCTTCCCTTGTGAGGAAGCTGTAAACTTATGGTGTTATTAAGCAAAACTAGAGCACTATATTTAATTTTATTTCTACAATAGAGCATATTCTGAAAGATTTTTTTCATTTCCTTTTCTCTTTGAGTAGCTCTGTGGTTGCTAATCTCAAAGTATTCCTGCCTTCCTTCTTGCCATCTTGCCTGGAGGTCTATTTGATTTGTTCTACAGGCTTTTATAACCACAACAAAGTCAGAAAGGGCAAGGATATAATCAGAGGGCAGATACTTTGTGTGGAATCTGACACACACATATCTGAGGCAGCTCTGAAAACTACTGTATGCACTGATATTGTTTCCACCAGAGCTGTAAATCCAGACTTGTCAATCAATCATGGTCAATGGTATCTAGAGAGGGGCACTGATTTAAAACTCATAATAATGCACATTTTTATGTATGAAAGAGAAGAAAATACCATATTTGTGGTTTAACACTGGTCTAATACTTTGTGTAATAAAAGAAGTTTTAACAATTTCCAGTAGAAGGAGAAGGCAAAGTGTCTGAAGTGTGATTTAGAAGCATAGAATCCATTTTGGTTGTAAAAGATCCTTAAGAGTCTCAAGTCCAACTGTTAACCTAACACTACCAAGTCCACCACTAAACTATGACCTTAAGCACCACATCTACATGTCTTTTAAATACCTTCAGGGATAGTGACTTAACTGCTTCCATGGACAGGCTGTTCCAATTCTTCACAGCCCTTTCAGTGAAGAATTTTTTTCCTAATACCCAGTCTAAATCACAGTTGGTATAACTTGAGGCTGTTTCCTCTCATCTTTTCACTTTTTACTCAGAAAAAGAGACTGACAGTCATCTAGCTAAAAGCTCCTTTCAGGTAGTGGTAGAGTGTGACTAGGTCTTCACTCAGACTCCTTTTCTACAACTCAGNTCAAAAGAGGTGATTATCCCACTGGACACAGCATTGGTGCAGCATTACATGGTATGCTGTGTCCAGTTCCAGGGCCCACAGTTTAAGAAGTATGTAAAGGTACTTGAATGTTTCCCTCCTTCGGAAAGAAAGTTGGTAAAAGAGGACAGAAGGAATGTCCTATAAGGAGTGACTAAGGACTTTGGCCTAAAAAACCAAAAAAAACCCCAAAGCCAAACTGCTCTCTCTTTCTTCTTTCCTTGGTGAAGGGTGGGGCTGCTGGTACTGAAGTTTTTTTTGTTGTAGACTCTCAGCCAAGTCCTGCACGGAACAGCCCAGTCTCTCCTCACAGAGGCTGCCCTTGCAGACCCTACACTAGTAACACTTGCCCTCAACACACAATACAACTATCCTTAAGCTAGTGGAACAAAAGAAAAAAAAAAGGGAGAAAAAAATAAAGGAAAAATAAATGAAGAATTAGATTTTGGGGATTTTTGTTATTGAAAATTGATGCTTACCACTGTACTGTCAAAAATACTTAAAATGGTGAATGAGCCAATATAATGTATTTTTTTCACTCCATCATGTTAGTATTACCATCCATTTTGTCTCTTGTGCAATGCTAAAATGCTGTTTTAAAAAAGGATTCCTGTCCTCTTCACATGCTTTAGTGGACTTTGTTCACAATTGTGGTCCCTGCCTTATGTAATTCTTGCCGTGTTAGCTGGCAGCTATGGGTCCTAGAGAGTCATTGCATGATCTGTGCTCTAACAGTCATCTATAAGTCTTCAGTTAAATTAATAAACTTGGATTTTGTAAGAACATTCTGCATCTTGATTGCAACAGGCACTGTTATTTTAATGCAGTCACAAGGCCGGAGGAATAATGATTATGACAGTGCCTCTGGACTTCGTAAGACAAGTTGTGTATTAATTATTTACAGAAGTATACATTTAACCTCTTTCCATTATTAAGCTTCAAGCACTGTAACTCTTCAAATCATCTAGAGTATGTTAAAGACTTTATCTAAGGAACGACAAGAAAACAGCTGCCACCAATCATTCTGATTTTTGTAATTCTCTAGTATTTAAATACCAGTCTTAGCCTTGCAAAATCATATTGTTCTTTCTCCTGTCTTACAATGTGTTTGACATTTCCAATTTTTTACCATAAAAATATATTTTGCATTACACCAGTCTTATTTTCACCTTTATGGGTCAAATAGATTTTGTCTCTTCTGTGTTCCCAGACAAAGGCCTGTGAAGTAATTTCCAAGTGAATGCGGTACTTAGGAGTGCTTGGCATTTTCCCCAGGTGGTAAAAAGGAAAAGAAGTGGAAGGCCTTAGTAGAGATGAAGCAGGCTTAAATCTGATCTGCTTACAATGAAGCATTCTGAAGATAAGGAAGGGAGAAAAATGGAGTTATAAATTTACTATTGATTATCCCAGTGAAGAGTTATGTCAGACTCTGAATTAAGCAAAAAGCATAAAAATAAGATGACTTCCTGTACTGTAAAATAAATTAAGTAATCAGGAAAATCCCAGAGTTCAAAGATGAAAACATCTAAGAAATTGATTATCATGCACTCCAACACTCACTAGAAACAACAAAAATGGGCCCCATCCTGGTCCATATTTGTACTTGAGCTTTAAGGATTGGACAGCTTAATAACCTGGAACTATTTATTAGAGATGTGTGGAATTTGTCAGTGATTTTTCAGAAAGCTCTGTATTGCCAAAACTGTAGTTCCATTCCAATTATTATTTAATTATCCATACAAAAAAGGAACAAACTCCTACAAATGAAGGGAGAATAGTTACCAAAAAATAGTTATAAATATCTGGCTGAAGTGTTCACTGGGCTGTGGACAAATTGCAGAAAAAAATATCTTTATCTTGAAATTCCCAGATTGCAGATAAATGCCCAGATACTTTGATTACTGGAAATTTTAAGGTGAATGTCTATTTCATCATAAAATCCAGCTTGCACTGAAAGAGTTTAGTGAATTGACATTTCCTAACGAAAGACTTTCACTGTGAAATTCCTAATGTATGTTTCTTTAGAGAATTAATCAAGAACATGTGACTGCAGTGTCAAGGACTATTCATAAAGAACACATCAGTTGTTAGTGGAATAACTCAGCATTTACAGCACTAGCTTGGGTTTCAGATTACTACTCTACTTCATATATTATCAGCAGTGAGTTTCTCAGAAAAGCTCTTAAGAAGTATTTATGTGCTGACTCCTAAATCCAACCTTTCTAGATCCATTTACTATGCTATTCAGAGCTTCTCAGGGCAGCTTCAAGATCAAAATAACCTCATCTTTTTACTGTCAGTGCCAGAATGCCCTCCAGCCTGGTTTTAGTTAGTTCCCTGTGCAAGGTCTCATTTAGCTGCTACCCCTGAGAGCAGGTCCCCTATAACAGAATCCCTCCATATTTAATAGGGATTGATTATACTTGCTGGACCTTCAGAAACTATGTAATACTATAAATTTTATACTTGTTCACTCTTTAGTGGGTACTAGCCATCTATACCTCCCCTATTCAGCAGGTGGGTTTATGTCCAACATAGAAAAGAGAAGAACCACTATAAAGCATTTGTTTCAGAGGAGCTTCAGAGGGTTGAGTGGGTACAAACAGCATGAGAACAATCATGGCAAGGGCAGGGAAGCAGGCTGGGGTTGTCAAGAGTTGCAAGTCAGAGTCTAGGAGGGATTGCATCAAGTGGATTATCTTTAATTTTGGGGGTATTGTAAAACTGCTTGGGGGAAAGCATGGCCTGGAACGATTATGTCTAATGCTAAGCCAGAGAAATCCTCTCTTCATGCCACTGCACTGAAGTGTCCTTAGGGACTGCATTAAGAACTGACTGTGCCTGGGTAATTTATAGATGTAGTTTGGTGTGACCTTAATACCAACAGAGAACTAGAATATGCAATCTAATTTCATTTCGAATCTTGTACAGGCTGCACTGTAGACAAATAAGTATAGTATTTAGCTGGTAAATGAAGCCTAAACCTGTGGAAAATCAACTCAGTGAATTTCTTAATGACACTTTCCACTTCCCTAGTGACCTTTATCTGATGGTCTAAAAGCACTTTACAAAAACATACATTTGTTACAACCAAAACTAGTTGGAAGGTTATGTTATTTAGTTTCTTTCCCTGTGGAGAATGTTGACTTCCCTCTGAAAAAGTAAAACCTGAAAGAACTTCTGACTAAAAACTTTTAACTTCAAACAAAAAATACACATTCAAAAATATTACTGTAGATTTTGGAGGGAGTCATATCTGCAATTCCTCATTCTCCAGTTTTCTTCTGTGAACTGCACTTCCTATTCAATCTGTATCTTCCATGGTGTTCTAAGTACCTCACGTCATCGGAATGAAGGAGGCTCTTGGGCTTCTCTGACTATGCTGCATGAGAACAGAAGCGATAATCTAGAAATGGAACCACTATTTCATACTCAGAAGCATTTCTCTCTTTCTTATAAGCACAACTTCCAGAGAGTTACTTAAGTTATTGGAAAAATTCCTTATAGTTTTATAGTTGGAGATCAATGGTAGTGGTTGATAGGATTACAGTAACTCACCCTAAATACCTAGAGTGTCTGGGGACCATCCTTAAGAAAAGCAAGACAGTTTAAGAAAATATACTATAGATGTTTCTTTGTTGAGGATTACAGCCCTTCCTGTGGCTGTGAGAGAATGAAGTGCGATTCAAAGTACAGTTTTGTGTGACTAAGGACTTCCAGCCTACTATTTTATTTTTCACCACTTTGACACTCACTAATGTATCGTCTGGCGCAGGGGACTTTGTTTCTTTCCAAGATAACAGTGTTGAAGCTGGAAATAGCCCCCTGTATGCTTAAATACCAGATATATACATTTTACTGTTTCTACCATGTACATTTTAAGATTTCTAGTGTGTTTTGTGCAATCAAATGAAATAAAAAAAAAAAACAAACCCAAAATTTCAGAGGTAGAAAGCACTACTGAATAAATTATGAAATAGAAAGAACAGAACGTATTAGAATAAAATAGAACAGAACATATTAGAATAGAATATTTCAGTTGGAAGACTTCTACAACTATCATCTAGTCTAACTGCCTGACTAGTTAACGGATGATAAAAGGTAAATCATATTCTTAAGGTCATAGTCCAAATGCCTCTTAAACACTGACAGGCTTGGCATCAACCATCTGACTAGGAAGCCTGTTCCAGTGTTTGACCACCCTCTTGGTAAATGAATGTTTCCTAGTGTCCAGTCTAAACCTTCCTTAATGCAACTTTGATCCATTTCTGCTCATCCTGCCTCTGGATATGAGGGAGATCAGCACCTCTATCTTCATTTCCCATTCTCAGAAAGCTGTAAAGAGCAGTGACTTCACCTCACAGCCTCCTTTTCTCCTAACTAGACAAGCCCAAAGTCCGTAGTCACTCCTCATAAGACACTCCTCCTATTCCATTTTATCAGCTTTCTTGTCCTCCTCTAGAAGCACTCAGACCTTCATATCCTTCTTAATTTATAGGTTCTAGAACTACACACAGGTCTCAGTCTGTAAACTCTTTCATCACCAGAATTTTCCCACCAATAGATCAGCCTCTGAAATAAGAACTTGAAGGACTCAGCACAAAAATTATTCGAAGACTATAGAGGCCAATGCAAGGTATTAAAAGAATGAGGATAACTGAAAGGATGACACAACACAGTAAAAAACCACAGCAATCTGCTAGAAATAGTAAAGATACGAAATGAAAGGAAAATTACAGAAGAGGATAAGATAAATAAAGAAGTTTTCTTTCTTTCAAGAACTTATTGGACAAGAGGTCATTGGAAGAGACAGTGGAAATTCTAAGAACCAGGTTGGGTACTTTACTGACTGAAGAGACAGACATAACTAAAGCACAATCAAATGATTTCTTTGTCTCTGTGTTCACACAGAAGGTTTGGGGACAGATGTCAGAAACAGACATAAATTTCCCAGGAGAGCAAGAAAAAATATCGAAGGAGGTAAGATTCAGCCAGAACAGGTGATCAAGGAATTAGAACATCTGAAGCTTAACAGAACTCCAAGACCTGTAAGTATCCCCTTGAGGTTTCTAAAAAGAGTTGCAAAAATGGATGGGAGAAACATTTCCAGATGGAACTAAAACGTTTGGGGAAAAAAAAAAGGAGAACATGACTAGACTGTATGAACAAATGCAATTTGGACTAAATAAGGACAAAATCTGCTTCATTCTGCTCCAGTGAGTGTGGAAAGTGCAATCACAGCCGAATCCGCATGGAAATCCCCCAGCATTAACTCTGTGAAGGCACCGTTGAAAGGAATTTACCTACTTAGAGTATAAAAATTGTGACCTTTTAAAAGTTTTTTTTTGTTTTGTGTTTTTAGGAGAAATCATATATTCCAATCCTACTGAGTAGGACTCATCTGAGCAAAGGTAGATTTCTTCACCTGGGTTAGATTCTTACTGTTCAATAAGCCTTTTGTTCAAACATGAAAGTTGAAAGAGTCAATCAAATTGTGCTTCAGTTGTATCTGTCTCTTCAATCAGTAAATTGCATCTTAGCTTGGTGCTGTGTCTGAAAGAGTCTACCCTTGTGTCAGTGAAAAAAACAGACACATTTTGGGTTTGAGCCCAGTTGGCCTGCAGTAGACAGCAAAAAAGTAACCTGTTAAAACATACCTAAAGAGTATACATATTTCTCTGCTTTATTACTGAAGAATTAGAAGATAGTAGCTCATATGTACATATTCATATTATATGTATCTAAAGGTCGGTAAGGTGATTCCTACTGCAAATATTTTGAAGCTATAAAGTGCTTCAAGACCAAACGTGAATTGACCCAAAAGCTATTCCTTTATTTTTAGATCTTGCTGACATGGTACCTCACCCATTATATCTGGGCAGGGAAAAAGATCACAAATTTCATATTTAGAGTTGATACTTAGATGTAAGAGGGAAGTAACATCTCATCACAGATGAGACCTGCATGCCAGCAGTGTTGTGCCTATATGGTAATATGTCTAAGTGCTGGTCATTATCATCTATGGTACTAAATTTTAGAACGTTATCTGATGTGAGTTTAGTCTTCTCCATCTAGTGCTTTTGCTAAACAATTCATAACTGATTTGCCTGCAGCATCTACAAATGCACCTGAACTCAGTTTATGATTATAGATAACCATAAACATCACAGTTGGGGCTACATTACGGAAAACTACACTTTACAAATAATGACAGTGTTATTTCATTTGGATGGAAGCTTAGGTGAAGGCAATACTTGATTGTTATATTATTTGAACCAGCAAGAGCAGTCTCTTTGGAATGCAACAATGGCAACATACCCTTCTATTCCACAGCACAAGTTAGCATCTGCTGTGCTTGCAAACTCCAAAAGTGTCAGTGTGAATGAGTCACTCAAAAGGGCATATTCAATGACAAGAATAAAGGCAAGATCCAGACTATAGTGGGCAAAGTTGAGAGAGTGAAGACAAAGTGGTGGGAGTTGGTAATCAGTGTCTCCCCTTTTCTCCTACCCCCGCCCCGCCCCAGTCCTCCTTGCAGTTTTCTCTCTTATATTCTCTGTGCTACGTATTCACTCTGCTAGCTTTTCACTTCAGCCACTCTCTAAAGGGAACTCTATTGTTGAGCTTTTGTATAGAAGTTAGTGGAAAAGGATTTCCACACTCCATATCTCACACTGCATCCCTTCTGTGTGTGCCCCAAACAAAGATCAATGTACCACAGGGCCTGCATAGTGATGTCCTCTTTGACAGTAGGATAAGGAGACAAGGCAAGTTTTCCTTGTTTCAGAGGAGCAGCCCAGGTGCAGTGCATCATAAGTATGGAAACAAAAAGAGGCTGTATATATATTTCTGATGTTCAAACATAATAAACTATGCAAGCTAGATTTTAGCTGATGTGCCACCAGAGGAAGGATTAAAAAACTTCAGAGATAAACAAACACAAAAATTCATAATCATAATTTTCAGAAAATCATACTCTTGCTTCAAAATTTTAAGGAAAAAACCACAGATTATTTTTTGCTTTTGTGAAAGCTAGTTCCTTTCTTTCCCAAGTTTTAATCTTCTTCTCTGGTAGATACAAAATTAGAAGAGAAATGAAACAGGTACAGCGAGAAAACTATTGTTCTCCCTCAATATCTGTTTTCAAAAATACCAAAAAAGGAAAGATTTCACAGTATGTTGTCACAATAAAATACTATAAACTCCCAGAACCAAGTTATTCATAGTGACAGGAAGATCCTAGGGCCATGAAGTGCATTTACATACAATCTTGAAAGCACTGTTTTGTAGTTGTTACTGTTTACCTATTAAAAAAAATGTATATTTGCTGAATTGCCTTCTAATAGAAGCCATGCCAAGGTTTAGCCCCAGCCCAGCTAATTTTGTCAGCTAGAATGACGCTGTTGGACTCCCAAGTCTCTTCCCTGCAACCCCAGGGAAAGGAGAGAGGAAAATGAGAGGATAAAGACTTGTGGGTTGGAAACTAAACTGCAGTTTTAATGAAATCATAACAATAGTGATAATAATGTTGCTAATAACTAGAAAGCAATAAAATATATACAAATATATGAGATCATGTTCCCACTCCTCTATGACTACACATCACCGTAAATAGTCTAGAGCAGACACAAGGGTATGGGTTCACAGCTAGGAGGTAGCTGAGCTCAGGAACTGAATTCGGGAACACATGGATCCGAGATCAGGAGCAACCTGGCAGATGAGGTCCTCACTGGATGTTGTTCATCACAGAAGAGGACAAGACACTCACAGTCTCTCAGTTTCACAACTAGTATGATTTATATGGGATAGAATACTCTGTTGGTAAGTTTAGGGACACCTGTTCTGTCTGCCCCTCCTTGAGGGGGCGGCCCTTTACCATGGGTTCCTTAATGGCCTTGTATGCCATAGGAATAAGTATAAGCACTGGACTTCTTGCATACCAATATTCTGTGTTATCACTTCTCAAAAACATGTTGTTTGCTTGCAGAGAATGAAGTTACTTAGAGCAACTGAGTTACTGACTGTAATTTAGCTCAAATCACAACAAGCTGAGGAGTAAATACTTATCCTAAGTACAGTTAGAATTGTAAGGCAGAATAATGATGCAATGAATCAGAGTTTAAAATACTCCTATTCCTTCAAGATCATTGTTCAAGTTCTTGCAGTGTCAATTTGTCCATCATCCTTCTCAAGTATAACTGAGTTTCATGTAGCATTTGGCTACAGGAATATATGAAACCAGAACAACTACTGGTTTCTCTGCATGAACAGGGATACAAAAGAATTCTTCACAAGTGAAAAATTTCGATTTAGCTAAAATTTACCAACCTACCCATCTTCTCTAATAGATTAACTGTCATCTCCTGTTGAGTTAGGAACGAGACTTCATCCTTGGCATGTATTGGCAAGTTTTACAGATTTGACAAGGGAGGAGAGTTTAAGTAAAATACAATTGAAAGACTCCACATTCTTTTCCGTCCATGTCTCCTTATGAAGCAAGTGTTCTGGGTTAAGTCCTGTCTTCACCAAAGTCAATAATGAAAATCCTTGTTGACATCATAAGGGGATGATTTTGTCCATTGACAGTACAAAACTGCCTGAAAATCACTTGGTGTTTCTTCCAATCAACTCTCTTCTTCATATAAAAATAGATACCAATAAACATTTCCTAGCATTGACTTAGAGAATGATTCCATGGTAAGCTTTAGTTGATAGCACTAGACTGTTAATCTTTTTCCAGCTGTTGCAGCTATTCAGAGTTCTGGATACTGGACATCAAAGAGGAAACATTTCTGGTAAATGTAATAAATAAAGGTAATGGTGCAAAGCTGTGAAAGGGTCTTAGCATTAGTCCTGAGAAACGCACACCAGCAAGAAAACACTTGAAAAAAATCAATATAAAGGTTTTGCCTCTCTTCAGACATCTAAGTGAGCAATACTTTGGAGAGAAAGTACATAATTTGGAAAAGTCATTGTGACAGTCTTGTAGTTCTTTCAAGTGGGGGAGTAAAACAAAATACTTTATTTTACAGCAGATTTTTCAAAATCCAAAGGTGTTTTCTTGTTTTCTTCTGCTTTCAGCATCACGTTTACTCACTTAACAGCAAATTCTTGATGGATTTTTCAGTGTGAGACTGCCATCAGTTCATATATTTTTAGTAGAGTAGATTGCTGAGAGCAAACTGCATATGAACTATTACAAATGAGTTTATTGCTCTCAGCAAATGAGACTGCTTTCTCTTGCCTCAAAATACTAATTCTATAGTTTCTTTTGGCTCTAATTGTTGCAGTAGTGCAAGGAGTTAATACAGTAGGTTAACCTAGCATAGTAACTCAATTTATGTGTTTCTTTTATCATTTTGGCTGTAATTGATTTTCCTTTCTCCTCAAAAATTAAATATTTGTTAAAACATTAATTCTTGCAATGATACTGAGACCGATCATAGAATCATAGACTCATAGAATACCTTGGGCTGTAAGAGACCTTAAAGATCATTCAGTTCAAAATCCCTTAAATTTAATCCTAATATCTAATCCAAATCTATCTTTCTTCAGCTTAAAATTTTCACCCCTCATCCTTTCACTACACTTCCTGATAAAGAGCCTCTCTCCAGCTTTCCTGTAGGCTTTTCTTGAATACTGGAAGGCTGCTGAAAGGTAACCATAGAGCCTTCTCTTCTCTAAGCTAAACAGCTCCAACTGTCTCAGCCTGCCCTCATAAAGGAAATGTTCCAGCCCTCTGATCACCTTGGTGGCTCTCCTCTGGACTTGATCAAACAGATCCATGTCCTTCCTGTTCTGAAGACTCTAGACCTGAATGCAATACTTCAACTGAGGTCTCAGGAGAGGGAGAGAATCACATCCCTTGACCTGCTGGTCACACTTCTTTTGATGCAGCCAAGGATAGGTTGGCTTTCTGGGCTGCAAGTACACATTGTTGACTCATTTTTTGCTTCTCATCCACCAGTATCCCTACATTCTTCTCTTCAGGACTACTCTTAATCCACTTTGGCCAGCCTGTATTTGTGCTTGGTATTGCCTCAACCCAGGTGCAGGACCTTGCAGTTAACCTTGTTTAATTTCATGAGGTTTGCACAGGCTCACCTCTCAAGTCTGTCAAGGTCCCTCTGGACGGCATCCTTTCCTTCCAGCATGTCTACCGCACCACACAGCTTGGTGTCATCAGGAAACTTGCTGAGTGTGCATTCAATCTCACTGTCCAAGTCTGACAAAAATATTGAACAACACTGTTCCAATACTGATCCCTCAAGTACGCCACTTGTTGCTGGTCTCCCCTTGGACATTGAGGCATTGACCACTGACCAATCAGGTGAACTTAGTCAAGTCGGGTTGTGAACTGACTTCAGTGGTAAAGTGTCATGCAAGGTGTTCTACAAAAGCAAGTGCGAAACCCCTCATTCTTGAAGTTTTAGCCACTTAACAGTATTTTGAAGGTATCTATGCATCTAATTACCTAAGACATCAAGTGGAATGGGAAGATGATTAGTGCTGAACTACCTTTAAGTCTTTGTGCAGAGGCTTTTATGAAAATTAGTGAACAAAAGGACCAGAAAAAAAAACAGAAAAAAAATCTTTCCACAATGCCTTATCTGCCAGTTCATTTATCTGTATTCAGTTTTTCTTTTATTATATATTTCTTTCATAAAATCTTAAACATTATCTTACCTCAAACTTGAAATATTTATCAAAAAGCCTACGAACTAGTCTCCTATAGGATATACAATCTTTAAAGTATTTTCCTTCACAGCACTGTGTTTTGGAAGATATGCATACTTTACCTTTCTAGATTGGAAACTAAAGTATTGAGAACCTAACAAATAGAACAAAAGTATAACTCAGACTGACTTTGAATATACATGTAATTCAAAATCCCAGAATTGCTATACTGTGTCCCATTCAGTGTATCTTAGAAATTCCCAAATTCCTATGATCCTTTAACTCGTGATCTTAAAAATATCTCCCTAGGTAACTGGAGTTGAACTGTAGTGTATCTACTCTAGGCATCTAAATTCTAACAGTTTTGAGCAACAGAGCAGCTAGCCATTAAATAAAGCTACTTAGAGACATCAGCCATTCTTTGCTTAAATTCCTTGGGGGATTCGATCTTACAGACACTCTCAGGGTGTGCCAAATGTTCATATTAAAATTCTAGCATAGAGGACAGAACTTGAAAACAAATATAGCTGAAAGACCAAAAGAATAATTTAAACACTGGGAATTTGGATGCCTTAAATTTTTGATGCCTGATACATGTAGAGGTATCCAAACTGCTGTCAGATGGAGTACAATCTTTCTAGCATCTTGTTTGTCTAATATAGTGCTACATGGAAACAGCCAACAGATAAACAAGAGGATTTGTCATTCCACCTGTTACAAGGTTGTGATCACTTGCATGGCTCTGAGGAGGTGTGTGTCCATACAGGTGACCAGGTTGCTCTTCTGCACTCTGATACATACAGCTGCCTTTCAAAAAGGGTTGTGAATCTTCAATCTCAGTGAAAGACACGTAATCTCTCAGATCAAAAGAGAGGTGGGATATTAGACATTCCTTTCTTTCAGTGTCTCTCAAGATGTGCCTAATTAATGCTGCTTCCTGGCATGTTGGATGCTATGACTTCCATTCCTACAAACCTAAACTTTTAAATGATACAGCAAATTTGCAGTTGAAAGTGAATCCACAGTATATTTAACAGTTGAAACTCTGTAGATGAGGAAAAAAGAGTTAGTTTTGGGGTTGGGTTTTTTGTTTTTGGGGTATTTTGGTATTTGTTTGTTGTTTTTTTTTTTCCCAGGGCTGGCCCTTAAATCTTGTTTTCTGGCTTTATTAGTTCATCCAGTTAGGGAGCAAATAAAAAAATCATGACTCTCATGAGATTTAAGCATGTACATTTGCCAAGCCTTTTTTTAGAAAGAGCAAGGTGCATCTCAGTATATTTCCAGTTAAATTTTTAAACTGCAGTTTTAATTAGCGCACAGTAAATTTTATTACATTAAAGAAACTTGTTATAAGGTAGTAGTGAAGGAGTGGCACTTAATAGTGAAAGATCAGTGATGTAAATGGGATTTCAGAGGCCTTTTTCCTCAGTGAGGTAGCATCTATCTAATAATTTCCTACTTTTTTCTTCTCTTTCTCTAGTATAATACTAAAGTCTCATGCTTTAATATAGTAATTCCCACTATGGCAATTATCCCTTCAGAATGTGAACATGCTGTTCTGAAAAGTTCATTGGTTTTTTAGAACTATTAATTTACAATTACATACGCAATAATAATGTTTCTTAATTTTTTTCCATATTTTACACATTTCAGCAGTCGTTCTGAGTTAATAAGGCTGCAAACTCATAAAATTTGAATCAGTGCTAGACTATGTGCCTGCTTTTGCTTTGCTGAATTTTGCAATTTTATTGCTGATTTCCTCAAGAAAAGAGTTTGAGGCCTAGCTGCAGATAAAAGAGATCATTCTGTAACTGATGCATCTCAACCAGTCCATAATAACCTACTGGGGTGGGAAAAGTTCAAGCCAAAAGCTGTTGATTTCCCCTGAGCCAATCAAAATGATAGATGCAGTGGTGGAAGATCACAGCTGACTGGGTTTAGTCCTCTCATCACTAGCTGCAGATGGCATGTAATTTAGGGATGCCCATTTGGTAAAATTTACAAGTTTCTCTTGAGAACATACATATGGGTTTGTATTTAAAAAACAATTGTACCAGGAATAGCATTTTAGAGCAACAGATGTAAGTATTGCCAGTGAAAGGATGACCAGAAAGCAGAATACATCCACACCAGCAAATGGAAAGAACTCGTGTTATGCTTTACAGATCAACTTGTGACATTTTAACGTCAAAAAAAGGACAGAAAATAATCATAAAACCAACAAATACAACATTTGCCAAACCTCCTAAATTAAATATGAGCTTCTGTCTTTACAGCTTATGGCTTTTGAGCATTTAACAACTTTTTTTTCCCAACTTCATATTTCAAAGAGACAGTCTCAAATCTCCACACAGCAAAGAACTGTCTCTAAAAGTATTATGAGTTGGGCTGTGATTGCTTTGAAATCTAGATTTAGCTAAAAGGAAACATACAACCAGATTATTTGCTCAAATCTGTCATTAGTTCAACACAGACTTTTTTTTTTGGTAGCGTTTATATTTTGACCAAATTATTACATATGTTTTCAGCCAGTTGCATGCATAAAACAAAACAAAACAAAATAAATGAATAATTATTTCTGCAAAGTTATCATACCGGTTAAATAACTGTCAGGGTAAACTGTAATTTTGAACTAAGACAATTAAATGGACAATTATGTTCACAGTAAAAATCCACCACACACACACACACAAAAATCTCAGTTTGAGCACAAAAATTAAAAATTGAGGCATGTAATCTGATTTCTGTTTTTCTGTTTAACTGTAACCATGGACATTTCTTAATGAAAGTATGCCACCTCTTCAACGATGCAGGCTGTTAACATAATATATGAGAAGATAACTGAGAGTCTAGATTTGAACATGTACCTCTCACAATGATTAGATCTTCATTGTACACTACTCTGTTATCTTTTCTAAGTCTTCTGATTTAAATAGCCCGGGCTACAATGAGACAAGTATATTATGATATAATTATGCAATATTCCAGGATTTTTTTTAGTCCATAGGTCTTATATCTTAAAATAATTCTTAGAATTTGAACTGGTTTTATCTGTGAGGTGGAAAGATGGGGAATGAGTACTCTGCTATAGGATCCAGTGAATGTGAAATTAGTTCTACAAAGGAGAAAACAAAATGATCTCTGTGACAAAATATTTTTAAAGCTGTTATAAAAAAAAGAACTAGCAATAGGGTATTCAGTGTTCTATAATATGTAGGCAAATAGTTGGTGTCATCTACCACTGATGTGGTTTTGTATGTACTTCTAACCGAGTACATTTTCACCTTAAGCTATTACATTGACAAACTGCTATCAACTTTTGAGTGTGCAACTATACAAGTTCATATAGGATATGTAGTCGTCGTGGGCCCAGGCAGAGAAGTCACCTCTGATGTTGTAAAAAAGAACCATGTATGAATTTAGAGACATCAAGAAAAAATACTCATGCCTTTTATCTTTTTTAGTTGTAGCAAAGCAAAAAAATCTTGCAAGAGATTATGGTTCAACTCACGAGAATATATAAGCATCTTAATTTCATACAAAACTAATCCTGAGAATCATTAGAGGTACTACAATATAATCTATTTAATTGAGATAAAAAAGCAAATGTTCTGAGAGAACATAATAAAACTAATTTAACCTTTGGTTTCAGTTAACTTCTTCTGTTGACATTAATTCATTAAATAAATGAATAAGATTATATCACACTATGTTGCTCTTTTTCTCTTTTTGCCTTCATTGAGGAGACAACTAAACCAATCTTTAAGACTGAAATAAACCCAAAAGTCTGAGGCTATACATAAGTCAGGGATGAGAAAAACAAATAGTGACATGCACACTCCAGTCAGTCAAAATTGTTCATAAATATAAGACTGTAGGTTTGGATTTAGTCATATAGTTACACTTAATGAATTCTACAACTTAATAATATAGACGTCCTCAAAATTGCATATCTGAAATATTACTCTTTTTTTAAAAAAGCTGCTTAGGACTGTTTGTAAACTATCAAAAGAATTGATGTGTCAATGTACTTCTTAACCTTTTTTAAAAGAAGAATGATGTAGTCAAAGAAAACAAATTTACAGTCTTGAAGGCACCAATTAGTCTGGGAGATCACATTAAAAGGGGAATACAATAGACAAGGAGGAAGGATTCGAAGGCTTTAGAATCTTGATTAAAGTGTCTTTTAAAACCTGTTAGGAATTTATTCAGTTATGTGTTGAAATATGTCATTTACATGTCAGAAAGGGAGGTAGTTTGCAAAGTGATATTGGAAGGAGACCTTGCAGGACTATTGAAGAAACTTAAGGGAATGGAAGCATCACAGTGAGAGCCACTTCAAACCTCCTTCACAGCACTGAGGTCAACATAGAATCATAGAATCATAGAATCATAGAACAACCAGCTTGAAAGAGACCCACCAGATCATCAAGTCCAACATTCCTATCAAACACTAAACCATGCTCCTCAGCAACTCATCCACCCGCACCTTAAACACCTCCAGGGAAGGCAAGTCAACCACTGCCTGAGTAGAATGTTCCAGGGCCCAATAACCCCTTCTGTGCTTTTTTTTTTTTCCTAATGTCCAGACTAAA
>WAAB01001647.1:67598-78937 GCA_013389865.1 Piaya cayana | reverse complement strand
ATTAAAGACTGAGGCAAAGAAGGCATTAAGTACCTCAGCCTTTTCCTCATCCCCTGTCACTGTTTTTCTTTCTGTGTCCAAAAGGGACTGTATGGTCTCCTTACTCCTCGTTTTATTATTTATATATTTATAGAAAGATTTTTTGTTATCTTTCACAGACTTTGCCAATCTGATTTCTAGTTGAGCCTTAGCCCTTCTGATTTTTAATCTACACAATCTCACTTCCTGCCTGTAGTCCACCCAAGAGGCCTGTCCCCTATTCCAGAGCCCATAAATGTTTATCTTATTCTTAATATCACTCAAGATCTCACTGTTCAACCAAGCTGGTTTTTTTCCGCTGCTGGCTTTTTTTCCCCAGAACATGGGGATGGCTTTCTCCTGAGCTGCTCAGATCTCCTTTTTGAAGAGCTCCCAGCCCTCATGGGCTCCCTTGTCCTTAAGTACTGTTTCCCATGAGACTTTACCAACCAGCCTTCTGAGAAACTTAGTTTTCCTTTTCTGTATTCAGGATGCTTTTCATGCACTACTAGTTGTGAAGGGAACAGAGTCATGAATCTGTAAACTACAGATTTAATTTTCACTTGCTACAAGAACCAGGGTTATCTCCATTATCTGGTATGGTTGCAATAGTTCACTTCATCTTAGGTTTTGTTTTATAACCTCGACTGGCCAAATCCAAACGTGAACACAGGTGCCTAAAATGATGAAGGTTTAGGCACTAAAATGCTGTCACAATTCATCTTGCATCTGATTTCAGAGGTGATCCAGCATCCATAAATACTCCATTTCCACTTTCCTGTTTATCTAGGGACAAGTTCATCCCGCCTACCTCAACACCAAACTTCAGCCTCTACCTGTCTTAGGTATCAAATTTATAAGCTGGGGAGATATAGATACCCACAGAAAGCAGATCAGACTCCTAAGTTTTAGATTCTCTGCATTAAAATAGTTTTAATGCAGTTATAAAAACTCATCACACCTCAAAGCTGAGATTTAGATGTTAGATGTCTTTCCTATTACATTCCAAAAAAGATTTCATTTAGAAACTTTCTACAGGGCACATGTAACACATCCCATCAGGACTGATTTTGTCCCAAAAGGTAGTATCAGACACAGAGTCCTATTTTATAACTGGCTAAACAGTAGCATGCATCCTTTCTCTACAAGCAAGTCATCTGGGCTCATTTTTTTCATGTCTGCAAGCTTTCTAACACAATATCGTCATGATCCACCACAAAGTCCTTAACTAATGGGATATAGTCTATCTGAAATATTGGTACAGACATTCGTACTGTTCACACTGATCAGGAAGAAATTCAAGATTCATTGGCACAGACAGTATTTATTATATGTCACTTACACTTAATCCACCTCTTTTCATACAATTTTCTCCAACACAAGGCATCAGTAATATGAGACTGCTTAGCATCTTCTCATTGATTAGATCAATATCAGCATCTAGACTATTGTAACTGTCTCTGTTGAACCAGGGGAAAGAGATTTTAAAGAGAAAAAAAGTAAAACAAAATTATAGGTGGTAGGTGTAGTACAAAACATTTTTAATGTAAAAGATAGAATAAGGGATATAAAACTGACAGAACTGGCTAAGAAACAGAAAACAGAAGCATTTAAAAAAAATCTAGTATATTAACAGAGAGATTCTCCAGGTTTCACATGAGACTTCATGTTTTCTAATACATTTCATTAATGATCTGGAAGAAAGGATTATGCAGTGAAGTGGAAAGTCTACACAAGTTGTCAATCAAGATCATTAAATGCTGTAAAGAACCTTAGGAACAGAAAAACACCTGCTACCCAGTTTTATAGGTTTTGGAGTCACTGATGATAATTGTTTCAAAACTATGTAAGTCAATTGTCAAGTTGTTTTGCATAGAGCACTCCTGGAGGCCTCAGACAACATCATGGAAAGCAGTGGGCAGATTTTCTCTGGTTTAGGATCTGTTTGGATCACAGCTAGAACTCAGGAACTCCTAGGTGTCTTAGTAAATAAGATAATAAAATACTTTGATAGGAAATGTTACCAAAGTGCTGGAGGGATAGTGTGAAAAATAATTATTATTGTAAAAGCTTTTCCAAAAATCAGTAATGTGACATTGTCTAGTGAGTACTATGCAAATTATTACCCCTCAGAAAGATTATTTCAGGATGAAAGTATGTAGAAGAAAGGCAACAATAACCAGAACTCAGAAAAAAATCTTGCGTAAAGCATGGTGGAAAAAGTAAGTTTGCTAGAAGAAAGACAAGATCCAAAACCAGCACAGAATCATCTTAAATATTAAATTTGTGTTATGGATGCATTAAGAGGTTTGAATAGCCTGGAGCAGCCTCACCTGAATGCTCCACTCTGTAGGCCTGTAGGAATCTTTCACAGCAGTGACAGCATTGACTACTTTGGAGTCACCCTGCTGGTATCACCTCAAGGAGCAGTCTCCTGTTGCAGTTCCTTGTTCAGCTGGAAAGTGCATCTTTAGAGGTCTAACTTTAAAATAGCAAAGCTAACCTGAGAGTCCTAATTTATTCTGCAAAATGCAGCTGTTCACCTGAAGTCCTCCTATGGAAAACATCTGGAACTGCCACTGTTTTTGCTGACATGAGCATACAGGTAGCTCTATCCTAAATCCATTTAGAATACAAAAATGAGTACTAAGTATATACAACTCTTCTAGATGTGTCCTGAAAATACCTAATGTACATGCATAACAATGAGGTCTGTAAAAATACAGATACTTTCATTTAAAAATGAACTGATGATTACTGCTTTCTTCATAATAGTGTTGCTACTCGCGCAGGAACAAAAGAAAGTTTTTATCCCTATCTCAAGCAAAGAAGAAGAATTTGAACAATTCTTACAGTTCATAAAAGAGAAAGTTACTTTTGAATGTCTATTGAAGGTGAACTCCGTGGCACTTAACAAATGGAAAGTGAAGATTTTTACTCCTTATTAAAGTAATGTTTTGAGTAAGAGACATGGATTGTGACATCAGCCTGCTTCTGCATTTCACATCACAGCCACTGAATAAAACCCTGAAATTAACCTGGGTAAAATTCAATCATCCTAGACTAGCATCTCTTGCCTCTCTTCTACATATCTGATTCAAGATCTGTGTGCCTGATTTGCAGAAGTGCTCGAAGTCGTGCTCTGAACACATAAAACAGCAGTTAAATGCCAAGTACATTGAATAATCAGATGCTAGCTGTCTTTAATTGGGCATTTGACTATAACATGACTTTTTTCAGTTGGTTTTCACCTGTAAAACAGTAATCCATTAACATAGCCTGGCAAGGGTGAGGACAAGTTGGTTTTTTTAGTGTTTGAGACTGCAGTGATGAAAAAGTCTGCGATAAAATGAAAAACACTGAGTCCAGAGAAGGGTTTGAAAAGTGTGAACAAAACAAGGCTTTACATCATGCATTTTGAATCACGAGAATTCTAAATAAGCAACCTCCCCAGATAGCTATTAAGTTGACAAGGTTGATTACGTCAATGAAAACTGTCACGGATGTATTCCAGTTGTTGTAAATGACAGATATAGCTAGTGCTTTAGCCTAAAGTGTTCAGTGGTTCAGTTCTCTTGAAATCAGTGTTTATAAATGGATAAATCCAGTGTCCTTGAGGACATCCAAGGAAAGATTCATTCCACTTAAGTTTAGGCATCTAAATATAAAACTGAATTAGATCATCCTTATTACTAGCATTTTGTAAATTTGTATTGTTTGATTTTTACATCCTTACTAATTATCCTTCAGAATTTTTTTTTCCCTACAACATATTCAATATGCAGATGAACAGTTACCTGCCAACATTCTCAATTCCATTCTAAAAAGTGTAATGATTTCATTTTCCTATTATTTTACAGTAAGGATGAATATAGGCCATTGCTAATATCCATCACATAATGCATTAGATATTTTTTTCTTTTCTAGCTTCATATGTTCATATCTTGATGAAATGTAACAGTACCTGTAAATATGATCTGTCATGGTTGCTTTTTCTGAATTGCTTATATTTATAGCAAAACATTAAGGTCGTGTGAGAAGTAACAGCACAGAAAATATTCCATACCTTTTTTACTTCTAGGATTTTTTTTTAACTTTTAGGTTAGTTTATGTGTCTGACACTCTACAAGTTGTTTATTTTCCAACTCCATTGCATCTTTCACAGCTATCTCCATGGAAACCTCACTCTTAATTGCAGATTTTAAGGTTTAGATGCTTCTGTTAAAAGCTGAATCTTTGAATGCTCATTACTGTGTAAGGTAGGCAATAAACCTCTGTGGGTATCACTCTAGTCATCACCAGACTGGCAGGACTCAACTAGTCCACTTGGCTTTACTACACTGACTGAAGTACACTCACTTTTTCACTTTGTTTTCCTCATTATATCATTCCACACAAAATGTCCAACACACAGCTAGATAAGTCCATAATATGTTAGGTGAGTAATTTGCTGATAGGTTGGATTTAAGAAGTTAGAGTAAATTGGGGTCAGGATAGTGGCAAAGTATAAACAAAAAAGATACAAACATTCGTTGTGTTTGATTTATGACAAAATATATTTTGGTTTAAAATATAGACAGATGTACTCATCACAGAAGTTTATATATTTATCTATTTATTTATTTAAGGAGTCCAGGAAGGTTGGACATTCCTCAGGGAGGAAGTCTTAATTACACAGGATCAAGCTGTTCCCATGTGCCAAAATACAAGCCGGTGGGGAAGAAAATTAGTCTAGCTGAACAGAGAGCTCTGGCTGGAACTCAGAGGGGGAAAAAAAGAAGTTTATAGCCTTTGGAAGAAGAGAAAGGTAACTCAGGAGGACTGCAAAGATTTCATGAGGTTATGAAGTGAGAAAATCAGAAGGGCCAAAGCTCAACTAAAATTTCATCTAGCAACTCTGGTAAAGGACAATAAAAAATACTTCTATGAATATATTAGTGGCCAAAGAAGGTCTAAGGAGACTCTCCAGTCTTTATTTGATTTGGGAGGCAGCTTAGTGGTAAAAGAGAAGGAAGGGGCTGAGGTACTTAATGCTTTCTCTGTCTCAGTGTTTAACAGTAAGACAAATTGTTCTCTGAGTACTCAGTCCCCTGGGCTGGAATACAGGCACATGAAGAAGAATGGAGCCCCCATAATCCAAGAAGAAATAGTTAGTGACCTGCCTCTCCAATTAGTTACATACAAGTCTATGGGGCTGGATGAGATCCACCCAAAAATACTGAAGGAATTGGCAGAAGTGCTCACTAAGCCACTTTCAATTATTTATCAGCAGTCCTGGCTTACTGGGGAAGTCCCACTTGATAGGATATTAGCAAATGTGACACTCATCTACAAGATGGGTTGGAAGGATGATCTGGGGAACTACCGGTCTCTCAACCTGATCTCAGTGCCAGGAAAGGTTGTGGAGTAGATTATCTTGAGTGATATTATGCAGCATTTACAGGATAACCAGTGCATCAGGCCCAGTCATCATGGGTTTAGGAAAAGCAGGTGTAATCTCCTTCTATGACAAGGTAACCTGCTTAGTGGATGAGGGACTAGTAAAGACTCCCTAGATTTTAGTAAAACCTTTGACATCATTTCCTAAAGCAGTCTTTTGGAGAAACTGTCTACCATGACTTGGATGAGCATACACTTTGTTGAGTAATAAACTGGCTAAATAGCCAGGCTTAAAGAGTGGCAGTCAATGGAGTTAAATCAATTTTCTGTCTGATCAAAAGTGGTATTCCCCAGGACTCATTTTTGGGGCAGTTCTGCTTAATATCTTTATCAATTATCTAGATGAGAGGATCAAGTGTACCCTCAGTAAGGTTGCAGATGGCACCAAGGCAGGCAAAAGTGTTGGTCTACTTGAGGGTAGGAAGGTACTACAAGAAGATGCCTGGTAGAAAAAGAATCTAATGCTATTGGTTGATAACAAAATGCATATGAGCCAGTAGTGTGACTAGGGGTACAAAAAGCCAATATCATCCTGGTAAAAGCAGAACTAGGGAAGTGATTGTCCCCCTGTACTTGATGCTCATCATTTTACAATTACCATGGAGGGTATTTTCCCCAGAGAAGTATTTATAAAACTGAACTTTCAAAACCTGAGTGATATCCAATAACTTGCATCTCCAGAGGCTGAGCTTTTCTCTGATCTGAAGCACTTCTCTTGAGACAGCTGCTCGCTATCTTGAAACAGCATAACATAGCAAGCCATAACAATCAGAGAAACTCAGATGATCAGTTTCTCATGACTTTTCTTATCCGAAGATTTTGGGCAAAAGGTCTCTTTTCAGATCACTGACTCCCATGGTTGTGATTATCTTTTAAAGACTTTCTTTTGAGACTTGGTAATTCAGCTATGCTGGAGCTTGCAGCTCCCACAGATGCTTGCAGTTTCCAAGTTTTTCCAACAGTCTTGTGGATGTCCTGGAATATAGTTCAAGGACTTGTGGCTGTTAAAGATAAATGTTTCACAGAAATGAACTTTTTAAAACAAAAATACTCATCTATACTTCATATATCATCAAAGGAAAGGAATGATGGTCAGGTTTCTTCTGAACCAATGTCCATCATCTCTAATGAGCACTTTTAGCAGACAGATCAAAGACTTCCATGAGACAGGGATGGCGACTGCATTCCCTCAAATCTCCAGAATAGAAACACTTTGATAAGTTTTGTCATAGTTGGTCAAGGCACAGAGAAACATGTGCTATCAA
Source organism: Piaya cayana (assembly GCA_013389865.1). Classification (NCBI taxonomy): domain Eukaryota; kingdom Metazoa; phylum Chordata; class Aves; order Cuculiformes; family Coccyzidae; genus Piaya; species Piaya cayana. The sequence goes on along the minus strand of WAAB01001647.1, from coordinate 72,215 downwards.
TATTGCTTAAGAAGAGCAACCTGACTTGCAGCATGACTGCAAGTTACACTAGATCTAACACTAATTATTCACAAGGTGAAATAGAGTATAGTAGCTTGAAAGAACCTAATACAAACCTTAATAAATATGCCTTTCAAAGACAGGATTTGTTTGTTCTGCAAATCATATGCTTTCTGGTTTGCATCAGAACCAAACATTACCCTGCAGGAACCCATTAAGTGCATATTTAGTCACAGTCTAGATCTGGTACAATCCTGGAAGATTTAATACAAAAGAAAGGGACTACAGAAAGGATTTAGTAAACACTTTATTTCATACTAGCTGCTTCTTTTGTGGCCAAAAAGCAAAATACAAAGGATTATGGAAGAAAAGGAAAGAATAAAAACCTAGGACATTTAAAAGGTTGGTTAAAAGTTACTGAAGGTTTTTGCCTACAGAAGAATGGGTAAATCAGAGAGCAGATGTCAAATTCCTAAGCATTTGAACCCCTTCTTTGGGTGCTAGATGGGAATGTAATTACACAGCCAAAGAGTACCTTCTACATAATTAACACAAATAACACATTTGCAAAATATTTTACTTTATCATTCTCCTTTTTTTTTTTTTTGAAAGAAATAACTTATTCCCTGGAAAAAAGTCTGTCATTCTGGAGCATCTTTTTCACCATAATGTTAGCACATCTTTTTGACAGTTTATTAAAGTTTCAAGAAGTAGTCATGCAGATTAGCCAAAATATCTTATTTTGCCTTACTAACAGATTTCTGTTAAAACAGAACAAATCATTACATTCATTCATCATCATTTGACTGCGAGGTTCTAGGATGCCAAAACCAGTAAACACCTGTGGAATCTACAATAATTGAGAGCAACAGTAAATTACATTTTAAGTGCTCATCAAGGTGAGAACAAGGCACTTCATGACTCTTAGTACATCCTTGTTAGGAATTTTGCCAAGCTAGAAGAATGCACAGGTTCATATAGAAGTTGCTAGTTCTAACCTGTCTGAGTATGTTTGTGCTGTACAAGTTTTTTTTAGAGAAACCTAATGTAGTTTAAAAAATAATAATTAAAAAAGCAGATTGCTTTGGATGCAGGATTGTGCTAAAACCTTTAATATATGCTGCTCTTGTATTTCAGTTTGATAATTTAAAATGCAGTGTGTATACCTGCTTCATTTCCTTTAGGATTCAGGCAAGATGGGATATTTAATTTAGCTATAGTTTGCTACGAGAAGAGTTCCCTCTGTAAGGCACAGCATCAATGTCTTAACATTGAATGTTGACAATAAAGCAGCTGTTCTTTGTTTGTCAACATATGTATATGCTGTAGAGCTAGTAGAAACATCATCATAGAACAACTGACTGCTTTGGAAGTTTCACTTTCTTCCCAGCTCAGTCTTATTCAGTGCAATTTAAGAAACTGAAAAAAGTTTCCCTTTGGCACTAACCAGACACATTAACAATGTACAATTTTTGTATCATCCTTTAACTGAACATCATACCCTGGACTTGCAATATTCAGTCACCATTCTAGTTATAAAACCTGCTTGACCTCCTCTTACCATAATAAAGGTACCAACTTACCTACACAGTAAACGAATTGTGTGTTGTTCCTTTGAATATTGCACTCTAAGTTTGCAAGTACTCCAGTGTGCTTGGAATCAGATAATTTTTGCTACTGAAGTCCCAAGTGGTCGAAGATGCATCTCATCTGTCCTTTTGCATAGTAACCAAGACAAGAAGGGCTTGATCACTGAAGTTCACTCTCCAATTCCTTCTTTGGTATCCATGGAAAGTAAAGAGTGAGATATCTTGTTTCTAAAAACTCATGGGATGTCATCCAAAGGGACTTGGACATGCTAGAGAGGTGGGCCTGTGTGAATTTCATGAGGTTCAACAATTCCAAGTGCCTGGTCCTACAACAGGGTTGAGGCAATCTGTGCTTTCAATACAGGCTGGGGGACAATATGATTGAGACAAGCCCTGCAGAAAAGGGCTTGAGGGTGCTGGTTGATGAGAAGCTCAACATGAACCAGCAATGTGTGCTCGCAGCCTGGAAGGCCAGAAATATCCTGGGCTGCATCAAAAGAAGCATGGGCAGTAGGCTGAAGTAGGTGATTCTGCCCTTCTACTCCACTCTTGTGAGACTCCACCTGGAGTATGGTGTCCAGTTCTGGAATCCTCAACCTATGAAGGATATGGAAATGTTGGAATGAGTCCAGAGGAGGGCTACAAAGATGATCAGAGGGCTGGAGCACCTCCCATATGAGGACAGGCTGAGAGAGGTGGGGTTGTTCAGTCTGGAAAAAAGAAAGTTCCAGGCAAACCTTATAGCAGTCTTCCTGAAGGGGGCCTATAATAAGGCAGGGGAAGGACTTTTTGCAAAGGCATGTAAAGATAGGACAAGGAGGAATGGCTTTATAGTGGAAGGCAGAAGATTTAGATTGGACATAAGGAAGAAGTTGTTCTTGATGAGGGTGGTAAGACACAGGGAAGCTGTGGATAACCCACTCTGGAAGTGATCAAGGTCAGGTTGGATGGAGGCTTGAATAACCTGGTATAGTGGGATGTGTCCCTGCCCATGGGTGGGGTTTTGTAACTAAGTGGTCTTTATGGCACATTCAAACCCAAACCATTCTTTGAGTCTATGAGTCTATGATTCTGTGATTCTTATACAAAGAAGTATCCACTCCCTACTCCCCTTCTTGTAATTGCTTGTCTATGTATTCTACTGCAGGAGGTTCCAAAGCAGTACAGCTGAGTGGGGCTAAGAAGCAGATGATAATAATTCCTGAAAGATATTATATAGGAGAGATCCTGGGAAAGTACATACATGGTGAAAATTATTTGTAAAAATATGTATGGAACTCTCTGTTACACTGAATGTAAATTCCATTTCTCAGCTACGTAGGTCCTTGTTGAGTGTAGACAAGTATTTTCAGATGACTTCGATAAATCTTGGGAAAGCATAATAGACACGGAGATCCACTTTGATATACTCTGAGGGAAAATTGTTTCCTATTTCATTCTCTCAGCAAAGGAGACAAATGACTTCAGAAAAAATATTGAAAGGTTTTGTCCTACACAGATAAAAATTCAAGGCCTCCCACATACCTTTTTCTTTTTTTTCCTCTTTGCAGTTGGCATGGGTTGTTAAATTATTGAGTTGGCTGAGTTCTGAAACTATTGAAACTAGAAATATCAAGCAGAAATTTTACCACAATATATATATTTGGGAAAGAAAATCTGGCATTCTCTTTTCCTGGAACCTCCCGTCATTCTTCCTATTATCTTAAAAAAACTAATGCGCATCATGTTAGATGACAGAGAAAAAGGTAACTGAGAGAAAACACTATAGGACCTCCAATTTAGTGCTGGATCCTCATGTGTATTTAATTGAATACACAAATTTGTAAATATCAGCTGCAGTCAGTGAGACCTATAGTAGAAATTGGAGTGTATGTTCAGAATTCTGACTTAGCAAAGGCACCTTTGGAAAGCAAAGAGAGAAAAAAAGTATTAGATTCAGATGTACTTGATCTAATGAATAAATCATTGAGAGTGATGACAATAGAAAACAGAAATAAGGATGTATAGTCATTTCTGGTTTAGAATGAATCTTTATGTCTAATTTTTTGTCTGAGTTTTTTGGTTTGGTTTTTTTGCGAGGAAGTGGAAGGATCAGAAAGTTTATGCTGTCAGCTATTCTTTCTTTTCCTTTGTTGAAAACGAGAGTTTAATGTTGTTGTGCCCAGTCTACAATGCACTGTTTTATGAAAATGAAATCTGTGACAAAGAAAAAAGCTTATGACAGAAATGCAGAACAAAAGAAATAAATCCAGTAGCTATTTACTTGTTGTGATTGGAGACAAACTGACACTAATTTGTACAAATGATTCCCACACAGGTATAAGAGTAGGAAAACAGATCCAAAGGCTCTCAACTGTTCTGTCAAAGACGATGCAACCCAACGGTGATTTTGCTGACAAGTAAGTAGAAAACATATTACCTCTTTGAGCCTTTTGATGCATCTAAAATGTATCCTAAGAGCATTGTGACCCAGTGAGGCATCAGGAACCACAGGGATTTACAGAGCAGTGCACTACCAAACATGGCCTATCTCACTGCCCTCACTGAATGCGAATCATAGGCTGATACCCATATCATAACTATTATCTAACAATATGATACATCTCTAGCTTCAAGTCTCTCCTCTTGATCAAACATTTTGTTAGACTCACTTTACCAACACTCATGTTTCAGCCAGCTCTTCTTCGTAATGCACAGGATATTTCATAAAACCATAGGAATGCTGGTGGGAGGGATCTCAGATGGCTGTCTAGTACAACCCAATCCTTCTGCAAGGACTAATATTAAGTCAATTAACCTTCATAGAATCATAGAATCATAGAATCATAGAATCACCAGGTTGGAAGAGACCCAGCGGATCATCGAGTCCAACCATTCCCATCAAACACTAAACCATGTCCCTCAGGACCTCGTCTACTCGTGCCTTAAACACCTCCAGGGAAGGCGAATCAACCACCTCCCTGGGCAGCATATTCCAATGCCTAATGACCCTTTCCGTAAAAAACTTCCTCCTAATCTCTAGCCTAAA
>WAAB01001647.1:17732-67556 GCA_013389865.1 Piaya cayana | reverse complement strand
ATACAAGCCAGGATGTCATTGACCTTCTTGGCCACCTGGGCACACTGATGGCTCATGTTCAGCCGGCTGTTGACCAACACCCCCAGGTCCCTCTCCTCCTGGCAGCTCTCCAGACAGACTTCTCCCAGTCTGTAGCTCTGCATAGGGTTGTTGTGCCCCAAGTACGGGACCTGGCATTTGACCGTGTTAAACCTCATGCCGTTAGACTCAGCCCAGCAGTCCAGCCTGTTCAGATCCCTTTGCAGAGCCTCCCTACCCTCCAGCATGTCGACACTTTCACACAGCTTAGTGTCATCTGCAAACTTACTAAGGGAAACTTCCTTTTGTCTAGACAAACTTCCTTTTGTCTAGACAAGTTTTGAGCATCTGCATGGACACAAATGCCCTACCTCCTTGGCCAACCTTACAATGTGTGGCACTACCTTCATTCAGAATTGTTTCTTCATGTACAATTTCATTTTCCCAAGATAACACTTGTGTACATTTCCCTTCATTACATCATTTGGCACTGTCAAGGTGACTTTGGTTGCATCATCTTTGCATTACCCTTTAAAAAGATGCAGCGAGAAGCCCTTTAGTTTCTTATTCACCAAGCTATATAACCTCAGTTTCCCCAGGTGCCATTCATAGTAAATATTTTGCAGCCTTGACTATATTTGTAGTCCTTGACTGGACCCTGTCTGATTTCTTCTTATCTCTCTTAAGTTGTTATGTCTTAAACTGGGTGCAGTATTTTACATACAACCTCACTGGTGCTGAGTAGAAGGAAAGAATGCTTTTCCTTCATCTTGTGGACAGTCTCTCTAATCATAGCTCGGTCTATATAGTAGTTTGCCTCATTCAGGAACAGGGAGTACTGCTAGCTTTTCTCCAACCTGTTGTACACCATTATTACAATGCTCTTTTCAGGAGGGCTTTAACTCTGCTAGTCTTTTCCTAACCTGTGTTGGTGGATGTCATCATTTGTCTCTAGGTACAGAACCTTACACTTGTTCTTATGGAACATCATGAGCTTTCTTTTGGTCTAGTGCTAAATTTTATTGCGATCTCTTTGGGCAGAGTTGTGACATTTGTGATGGCCACGGTTACTTCTTCCAATTTGTTTCATCTGCAGATGTTCTAAGTGCAGCTTGGGCTATTATCCAGGTCATTGAAGATGCTAAGTTGTTATGGGTCCCATCATGGAATTCTAAAGCACTAAACTTCTCATTGCTCTCCAGAGGGATATCAAACCATTAATCATTATTGTGGCTGAATCTAGTTAATTTTCAACCCACATAACCAACCCACCTAACATAGAACAGACCCCACAGGTTCTTCCCCAGCTATGGGAGAATGCCAAAAACATCAGTTAAGTCGATGTAAACTTCATACACCACTTTTTCTTGTTGTATACCAAGTGCTTAACTTGCATAAAGATAACAGATATTTTATGAATGCTTTACTTTGTAAAGTCCTGGTGGAGTATTCCTGATTACATGTCTTGCCTTTCACTTGATTGGAAGTGATTCCAAGAACATGTCCTTCTTGACCTTCCCAGGGACTGAGGAGAGACTGACCAGCCAAGTTTCTTTCATTCTTATTTTCTTCTCTCTTAGAGATTAATGTTTGTTTTGTTTTGCTTTGCTTTGTCTTGCTTTGTTTCTTCCCGACACTGTGATAAGCAGCAGCTTCACAAACACACAAGTTAATTCATTCAGCATCTGTTAATAAAATTTATCAGCCCCATGACATTGAGTACCTCCAGTTTCTACAAATTTTTGTTCTAAAATGAGAAAACATTCTCCTTCCAAAAGTTTGCTAGCACACAGAGAAGTTAGTTGAGCTCTTCAGCATTTTCAATATTACCCATAACAAGACTAACTTCCCCTTTCAGTTTTGTTTTATTTTCACAGACATTTTCTTTACAACTGACATAACTATACAATCCCTACCTCTTTCCTTTTATGTCTTTCACCAGTCTCAGCTTCAGCTGGACTTCTGACTTCCTGACCTTATCCTTAGGTGTCCAAGCAATTCCTTGATACTTCTTTGTCGCTGTGTTGCCTATTGTGTTTTTTTACAGCTCTTGTGGACTCCTTTTGTTTGTTTCAGTTTATTGGAGACTTGCACACTTTACCAAGCAAGAAATTTGCATAAATTACTAGTGTTCCCACAGAGCAATATAAGGATAGACTTTGTAGTAGGGCTTTACAGTGATGGGACAAGGAGTAGTAGTGTAAAACTAAAAAGAGAGATTAGATACAAGGAAGAAATTTTTTATTATGAGATTGGTGTAACACTGGAACAGGCTGCCCAGAGAGGTGGTAGAAGCTCCATTGCTGGAAACATTCAAGGTCAGGTTGAACAGGTCTCTGAGCAACGTGATCTAGTTCAAGATGTCCCTGCCTGTTGCAGGGGATAGGACTTTTAAAGGTCCCTTTCAACACAAATCATTCTATAATTCTATAATTAATTCCTGAGATGTCTTTAAGTTCTCTTAAAAAATCATCTCTCTTTCCTTGATTTTCTTCTCCTTCATGGCAGCTCCCCAACTAGTTCCTAAGTAACATCCTGAATAAGATGAAATATTCAGTGTAAATTCTAGAATGCAAAACTGGCTGCTTGTCTTACCATTTAACCACCAGGTCCTTAACTTAATCATCCCAGAGACACTGCAACCCAAACCATCCTTTGAAACTGCTACCAGGTCTTCATTATTTATGAACTGAGCATTACTCTTCACCATTCCCACCAGCATCTGCATTAAAAGATGGCTACCAGGCTTTGGTGGAAGTACAATTACAGCATTCCTAGAAAGCTTCAATTTTTCCTAGAGAATATAAAAATTTTACTAATGTAATAATTGTATTACATCTATTAACACTATATATTTAGTGGGAAAGAAAATTTTAGGTGGTTATAAACTGTTGTTATTCTCTATTATGTAAGATCTTAAAAGTAGATTTAATTCCCAGGTACAAGGAAAATATTTACCTGCCAATTATGTCTGACACAAACTAATGTTTGCATTAAGGAAATTCTAGAAAAAAACTACTCCTGATTTGTAATATTCAGCAAAAACCAATTAATTAATGTAGCAACTGTTCAATGTCTTCATCAATGACCTGAATGAAGGCATCAAGTGCTCCCTTAGCAAGTTTGCAGGCAACACTATCTGTACTCTGCACTGGTGAGACCACACCTTGAATCCTGTGTTCAGTTCAGTTCCTCACCACAAGAAGGATGTTGAGGCTCTGGAGCGAGTCCAGAGAAGAGCAGCAAAGCCAGTGAAGGGGCTGGAGAACAGGCCCTATGTGGAATGGCTGAGAGAGCTGGGGTTGTTTAGCCTGGAGAAGAGGGGGCTGAGGAGAGACCTTATTGGTCTCTACAACCACCTGAAAGGAGGTTGTGGAGAAGAGGGTGCTGGCCTCTTCTCCCAGGTGACAGGGGACAGGACAAGGGGGAATGGTGGTCTCAAGCTCTGCCAAGGGAGGTTCAGGCTCAACATATGGAAAAGATGTGTTTATCTCTAATCAAAAAAAAAGCTCAGGACAAGACAAGCTGTCCATTCTTCCCCAGACTAGGCTGACAGTAGAGATGTGGCTTTGGACAAGCCCACTTGGAGCACCAATTTCAGTTTCTGTTAGAGCTATAAAACAGGTGCTCAGGGCCACATATGACAGAATATTTGGTAATAGTCCCTATAAACTTAATGCAAAAAAATAAGTTTACCATAGAAAAGAAGGGGAATAATGAGAGCAGAGATCCTCTCATAAGCTCTCAAAAGACAGGGAACTCATCAGGTGAAATAATACAGATTAATACTGATTAGTTTAATGTTGGCTTAGAAGAAAAGGATGATATCATCTGGTAAACAGTCCAGTTTACTTAGTATTTCTCACTAAGCTTTCTTTGGAGATTTCCCAAGAATTGTCTGGGGTTAGCTCCACTTCATTGATTTGATCTGGCACAACTACATAATGTAGTAAAATAGATTTTGTGTACAAAGAAAATTTAGGCTGTATCTAAACTGGGAAGCTCTTGCGGTCATATATAGTTTACAAACTTTTAACATCTATTATCAAAAACACTACAGTGCCTTAAAGTAAGGAATCTTTTATCTGCCTTGGGAATGGCAGGAAAGTTAGAAGATAGTAATATGCAAGAAAAAATTACAAAATAAATTGAATTTAGTAAAGTGGAAAAAGACAGAAAGTGTTCTGTTTATGTGGACTGGATTATAATCCAGTTTTTCTATTTCGATAAGGTAAGGCCATTCTAACTACTTATACAGATTACAAGTATTCCTTCAATCTGCAAGTATACGCAGAAAAAAAAAATCACAGGGCAATCAATAAAATCTAGGTGTCATTTCAATATTTGTACTGTAATGTACTATCCAAAATGAGATTAGAGATACATGTGAAAATGAAAACCATTTATTTAGCTAACTGTGTAGTGATTTAGAATTACTCCTTTCCTATAAGAGAATATGTCTAGGAAAGATGTTTCTCTCAGAAAGTAGTTTAACTGAATCTGTGTGGCTCAGTTTTAAATCTTTTACTTTCCCATGATTCTTGACCTTGTGTGTGTGTTTCCAGACTTTTTAAATTTTAATTTCTGCATTCCATTAAAAGGTAGGCACCTTTTTGATGATGCTATTTTCCTTACTTGCTTAGAAACCAGAAGGGAGCACATTCCGTATTATTATTTAAAACAACTTAAAAACCTTGGCTCCTGTAGGGACTTCACTGTCACATTCATTCATGTACTACTGTGAGTGTCAGGTGCTAGTTGTGGTATGCAGTATGACATAAAATCCAGTATAATCAAATGACACTTTTGGTGCAGCACAATTATAAATTATTTTGTATATTATAGACAAAGGGCTCAATACGTTATCTTAAATTAAGACTAGTAGTTACAGTGATACACTATTTGTCTAAAATTTTATTAAACCAATATATTTTCTGCTAGAAAATGTAACTTTATAAATTCCATAGTTTATCTGAACCTGAATCCAAAATTACATATAACAACACTCAATTACAATAGGTAGTATTGACTGATTTGATAATGTAATAAAGTTGCCAACCCTGAAAAAATTTGTTAGTTTGAAAATAGAGGAAAATTCCATTTTATTGCAAAGATAATGAAAAATACTTATTAGAAAATGACAAGATCCAATAAGTAGATTTGTAGCATACGGTGTTTGTAAGATCTCAAATATTTAAAAAAAAATGAAAGGTTTATGCAACTGGTGCTATGACTACTGTCTCTGAAATACAATGGACACAAGAAAAAGAGGGGTAAAGCTCTTGTACTCAGATTTGCACAGTTTTCTAGAAGCTTTCTGTATAGTAAAACTCTTAAACAGAGTAGACCGCTTCTTGAGCTCATACAGGCACTGTCATGGCTGGACCACCACCTGGATGTTTTGCAAGCTTGACAACTCAAAGAGATACTGCTTGGGGGGATTAAAGACTGTGAGTCGGATTCAGTGAATCCAAATCCCAGCAGAAGTTTGGCAGAGGACTGAATTGGTTCCTGGGATGCCAGCATTAATGGCTGAGGGCCAGACACTAATCTTAGATGCATGGCACGTGTCGCCTCCTATCTCGATTAAGCCATGTCTGTGGCTTGCACACAAAATGTATAACAGCAGATTTTCTAAGACATATGCCGCTTCCAGTGCCATACGTCTCAGTTTAAAAATCTGGTCCACAAGGTATGACTATTTCTTTTCTTTTCTTTTTGTCCAGTTATTTTATGAAGAAATAAAATAAAATGAAAAGGAAAGGAATTTTTTTTTAACAGCACTCACCCCATTTTGCCCCTCTGGCTTCTTCTTTGTCTCCTATTTCCCTCCTTCCAAAGGATTGAATCTGTACCACACCAAAGACACAAATAAATTAAAGTAATAACAGAATCAGCACAGGAAGATTATTTCCCTTCATTTGTTCTTCGGTATATGTGAGACATGACAGGATTCTATAAACTCACAAGTATTTACTCTTTAAACTAATTCTGCAGTGTTGTAAAACAACATGCAAACTGCAGGCTAGAGAGAGTCAGCATAGCAAAACTCGATTAGAAAGTTTGATTTGATTATCTGTTCCTTATTTGCACCACACTGCTGTTTCACTCAGAGCTACCTGACTGGAATATTTTCACTGCAATCTGAGCATGGAAACTGAAGCTATCGGCAGAATACCAGGCTGCAGGAAGCACAGCGTTTTATGTTGGAACATTGCAGCACGCTAATTGCTGCTTGAAAATCATACTCTAAATTTTTTTTCTTGCTTCATTTCATCTCTTGGTTTGATGGAAAATGTCCAGAAATGTTGTGGTGAGCTTGAAGATGAGAAATGAGAGACTGAGGGATTGAAAGGTACCATATGAGTGGATTAATGTAGTGTCTTAATGCACTGGCCTTGAACTATATGAACTTGGTGGTGAATTCAGCTAGATTGAGGAGAGTGGGAATCAATCACTTTCTGATGGCACCAGAAGTTACAACAAAAGGGAAGATGGTTGTGTATTTATTGCCTAAGAGCTACACAGAAGACCCTCTTGTGCAATAATAATTAAAAAGTCTCAACTAGAGAGGTTAGCTTGAAAAACAAGGAACAAAAACCTGACCTTTCTGTTCCTAGAAGAAAGCCCATTAGCTGAATGATTGATTTTGTGCTTAACTTTTTCTTCTTCTTCTTTTTTTTGCTTGGCATGTATTTCTTCTCTTGGTCTCATTCTCTTAAATTACATGAAAAATGCTGACGTATTTTTAGCCATTAGATACTCAGGCCAAACTGGGGAGGGGTAAACAGGAGGCTAATTAAAAAGTCCTGTCTTATTGAAAGTCATTTTCAAGAAGCTATTTGTAGCCTTTCATGTTCTAGCAGGACAAACACTGGGAAATATACTGCTTTTCATTATTTTTTTAAATGAAAGCAAGAATTTGTGTAGATTATATATCAATTTTTAAAACCGTATCCGTATTTCATTGATGCATAGCAACCAAAAAGAAATAAAATAATTGCAAGTGTGTGACACCTCTATGCTTCCTAAGTGTTGGAACAAAGAATACCCTTTATTGCCACTGGCGCTGACTTTGCTTAAGCCTCTTTTTTTGCACATTGGAATAATATATATGAAAGATGAGATTGGTAGGGCCAAAAATCTTAATTTATTTATTGTATAAGTGTAATGCCAGCCACCTCCTGTTTTCATTATACCAATCTAATGTCAGCCATTTCCTGTTTTCATTAGACCATTGTAATGCTAGACTCCTACTGTTTTCATTAGTGCAGGACTGTGTAATGGCAACCACCTCATGTCTTCATTATAACAAAGCTGTATGGTGCCAGCTGCCACTTATTTTACTTTACAGAATAGCATTTTAATGTAGTCCATACTCTTTCCAGAGTACATATAGAGACATGTCAAGGACTTTAGGAGTTTACAGCCCCTAAGAAAATGTTAGGAAACACCCTACCTGACTCTTTCGTCAATGGAAGAGTGGCAGAGAAATCATGTAGAATATACAGAGAAGAGGTTAAAGGCTGCAGTTAAACTGTTATGGAACATGGTTAAATTCCAGCAACTGTCTTTCTGTTCCATAACCTATCTGAGCTTCCAGAAGAAGATAAAAAGGTGTTTGTAGCAGTTCAAGGTCTGGATTAGACTTCTAGGGAAATAGAAGTTAAAGTCCTGGCTCGAGTGCATATTACTTGACTATAACATATAAATTCCCAGTCTTATTACTCCAACTGTGACTGGTCTGGAGATAATAACATTTTCTCTGTCCAAAACATTGAATTGTTTTGTTAGGTTTTGTTTTGCATTGCTTCTCTAATACCTTTGCAATATTAAATATTTCAATACTTATCAGCACTGCTTAAAAAGAAGTTGTGACTCCCTCTTCAGGGTCTTCAAATTCTAGTGTAATAATATTAAATAATGCTAAGAACTACCTGATGACACAAAAGTCTTCAATTGAGAGATCTTGAAGTTGTAGCTTCTTTGAAAGCTGGAAGAGTTCTAAAAGGTGTAGTTAAGTTGTGGTTACACTGCAAAAGATTATGGCTATTTTAGGTTCTGTAGTAGGTACTGGAATAAACAAAACCTCTCTAATTCTAAAAGAAATAAAACTATAAAACATTGTGAAACTATTTTTACTAAAAAGTTTTTTAGGTTTTTTTCCTAAATTTTTGCATTGAGATGCTCAGGTTTCTGGTGATATTAAACATTGCAGATCTCAAAAAGAAACCCTATGTCATTGCTCTCTGTAAAGACATTGCTCTCTGTAACTGCTATGTGCATGTCCTGTAATATTATTGCAAAAATAAAAAATCTAGTTTACATAAAAGACTGTGGCCTCAGGTCTATAATGAATGAATGAGCTGTGTTTTAGACATAAGGCAGAGCCGCTACATCTGCTGTTACACATACATCTGCTGCCTCTTTTCTGAAGCCTTGAGAGGTTGGAGTGCTTGCTATCAGGACCAGAAAGTGCACCACAGTGAAGGCTGTTATTCTGTACCTGACCAAAATTATCAGTTCTGCACAGTGACTTCAGTTTTAATTATTCATGTGATTCCAGCTTGTTATGTTTTATCTGTTGTATGTTTTAATGATTTATAGCTTCACTGTAGCTTGGGAGGAGAGAAAAAAGACTCTGTGGACAGGTACCATGAAAATAAAACTTTAGCGTTATTATAAATAGTGGTACTTATATTTATTTTTTTTCTGGAAGAAAACGTCTCTTCAAAAGTATTTTTATTCTACTTTTCTAGTCTTGATGGAAAAGTTGTGGTTAAAAGAAAAGGAAAATGTTCTTTGTCAGTCTCAGATTGCTGTATTATTAACATCACTGAATAGAGTAATTGACAGATGTGTTTAAGTTTTGTTAAAATGATTAAACGCTCTGCAAATCATAACCTGTCAGTGTTCCCTGGGAAACAAAGACCTTTCCATCTGCTAGGGGACACTGTAAATGAATGTAATGAGTTGCCTTTAAAATGACAGCTGTCACCTGTAGAATTTGAGACTTAAAGGAAGTGCAAAAATATAATGAAATTCATATAAGCAGCTGATCAAAAAATAACCTTAATTTGTTATTAGTTTGATCACCTCACTGTGGGCAGGGTGTCTCTAGTGTCTGGATTAGGTCCAAGTCAGTAGGAAAATATGTTTGGTAATATTACAATTTGATAAGGCGCTATAGTCTTTCATATATCTTTGCACATTCTATGTCACAGTCTTTACAATGAATAAAATTTTACGAGAATAGTGGCATGTGATAGCAGTACATTTGTAAATCATTCCTTTGAGCTGTGGAAACCCAATAAAACAGAAACTAAGGAATGGAACTGAAGGTGACGGGGAGGGTTGATGTACCTTTTGATCGCCAGCAAAGATTGTACGTCTGTATCTCCTTCCCCCTCAATATTTAAGTTGTTTTAGTAAAGGTGAGTGATTTACCATTCCTTTGCTTGTACAATTGTTTCTTCTTTCTGATATATTATATGAACTAAGACAGGTGGAGTCATAACATTTTCTATGTAATAAAATGCAAATTCAGCTATGCAAATGGACCATTAAGAATGGAATTAGATTTACCAGTTGCGGTAAATCAGCTATTATACTGGGTTTTTTTTTTCTTTTTAAATAGTAGGATTCCAGTACAAATAAAATCCAACAAGTCTGCAACATACTGTAGATGGTAAAGCCAGTCACCCAGTCACCATTAAAAGAGAAATTCTAGGGCTGCTGGTGTACTTTACTGAATCTAGTATGTATTTTACCGCCACTCTAATGCAATCGTTAAAGCTAATGATGCTGAGTGAAGTGCATTGAGTCAACTGGTAACAAAGTATACTAATGACAGCTTGTAATAATTCCCATTTTTACATAATTGTTGCATGTTTGTCAATATTATGCCAAATGAAATCCTCTGTACTGGTGATCATGATTAATATTTATGCTGCTGTTAAAAAATGAGCATGCTTTTAGCTTCATTGGTGTTGAAGATTTTCTAGACTATTTATAAAATTAAATAAAAATAATAAAGGAAGAGATTTCCAAACTGAACAAACAGGTGGTTCTTCAAATACAGTCCTATCTCAATTTTATCTGGCTGCAAAAGTGCATTCTGTGCAAACACATGCATTGAACAGATTGGTATTTCTCCAGACCACCCTGCAAGGCCTGGAAAAGTGGAGTAGCATTTGCTAGTATGCCTTACAGACGCTCAGGATGTGAAATAAAGAAAGTAAATGAGCAGAACTGGCATCCAGTTACAAGAAATTAAGGGATTCCAGATTTGGCAGCAGCATCTGGTGGCTCCTTGCAGTTGAGTGTTGTCATTGCCTATACAAGCTTGAATTTCTTCCAGATAGGAGATGTGAGTAGCACCTTAGACTATAGGAATTACACATTATCAGCAAAGCTGTCTCAGGTTGTTTACATTGATCCCACAGGAAGCTTGGCAAATCNCCTTAATTTGTTATTAGTTTGATCACCTCACTGTGGGCAGGGTGTCTCTAGTGTCTGGATTAGGTCCAAGTCAGTAGGAAAATACGTTTGGTAATATTACAATTTGATAAGGCGCTATAGTCTTTCATATATCTTTGCACATTCTATGTCACAGTCTTTACAATGAATAAAATTTTACGAGAATAGTGGCATGTGATAGCAGTACATTTGTAAATCATTTCTTTGAGCTGTGGAAACCCAATAAAACAGAAACTAAGGAATGGAACTGAAGGTGACGGGGAGGGTTGATGTACCTTTTGATCGCCAGCAAAGATTGTACGTCTGTATCTCCTTCCCCCTCAATATTTAAGTTGTTTTAGTAAAGGTGAGTGATTTATCATTCCTTTGCTTGTACAATTGTTTCTTCTTTCTGATATATTATATGAACTAAGACAGGTGGAGTCATAACATTTTCTATGAAATAAAATGCAAATTCAGCTATGCAAATGGACCATTAAGAATGGAATTAGATTTACCAGTTGCGGTAAATCAGCTATTATACTGGGTTTTTTTTTTCTTTTTAAATAGTAGGATTCCAGTACAAATAAAATCCAGCAAGTCTGCAACATACTGTAGATGCTAAAGCCAGTCACCCAGTCACCATTAAAAGAGAAATTCTAGGGCTGCTGGTGTACTTTACTGAATCTAGTATGTATTTTACCGCCACTCTAATGCAATCGTTAAAGCTAATGATGCTGAGTGAAGTGCATTGAGTCAACTGGTAACAAAGTATACTAATGACAGCTTGTAATAATTCCCATTTTTACATAATTGTTGCATGTTTGTCAATATTATGCCAAATGAAATCTTCTGTACTGGTGATCATGATTAATATTTATGCTGCTGTAAAAAATGAGCATGCTTTTAGCTTCATTGGTGTTGAAGATTTTCTAGACTATTTATAAAATTAAATAAAAATAATAAAGGAAGAGATTTCCAAACTGAACAAACAGGTGGTTCTTCAAATACAGTCCTATCTCAATTTTATCTGGCTGCAAAAGTGCATTCTGTGCAAACACATGCATTGAACAGATTGGTATTTCTCCAGACCACCCTGCAAGGCCTGGAAAAGTGGAGTAGCATTTGCTAGTATGCCTTACAGACGCTCAGGATGTGAAATAAAGAAAGTAAATGAGCAGAACTGGCATCCAGTTACAAGAAATTAAGGGATTCCAGATTTGGCAGCAGCATCTGGTGACTCCTTGCAGTTGAGTGTTGTCATTGCCTATACAAGCTTGAATTTCTTCCAGATAGGAGATGTGAGTAGCACCTTAGACTATAGGAATTACACATTATCAGCAAAGCTGTCTCAGGTTTACACTCTTGATCCCACAGGAAGCTTGGCAAATCTCCATAGAATCTTTTTTAACAAGCACTCAGATATCCTCTGATTGTTCCTACTTTTCCTGCTGTTGCGGTAATATGGAAGGTCCTTGACACTTCACCTTTGTTAAGAAGATAATAAGAACTGAAAGACTGCCCAAAGCATCATATTCTTTTTCCTCTTGCCTTGATTTCTGCCTTCAGCCACAATAACTTTTGCAGTTGCAGTGTTTTTAAGAGTTAGCAGTCCAGAGAAGATTATTTACAAGTTCTAGAGAATTAATCTTTAAAAAAAGGTGAATTCTTTGGAATGTACTAAAGCACTGAGTGTGTTTACTAGCATTATACAGGCTTTACCTGAGTTCCTAGATCTTCCACTCCTCTATCTCCTATTTCAGTCTGCTGGAACAGGTGTATTCAGAAAAAATACTGGTCGATTTATAGTGAGAGTGTTACTCAAATTAGTTGTAAAGAAAAGTGCCACAAACAAGGTTATTTTAGCTGATTTTCCTCTTTGTTTTTTGGTTGGTTTAGTTTTCCTTTGGAATTCTGGAGACTACTTTTCAAAAACTGTTACTTTTTCAAAAAGTAAGTTTACTTTTTCTTTTAAGGGATTGTTTTGTCTTACTTTGATACGTACAAAAGTTTTAAGTCAACTAAGTAAATACATTCTATCCATATTGCTTCCTAAATGAGTCAAGTTAGCAGACTCTGCTGAGATAACACTGGAGTGCTGAGTGGCATTGAGCTGGTACATATCAGGGAGCTGGGTTTACTTAGTTATGCTGGTGCATGGAGTTGCAAAAGCTATTATGGAAGCATAATTAACAACCTCTGGAGTCTCTTCACAAAGAATAAAGCACGAAAGAAGTCCAGAATCTGAACAGCACCTCTGTTCTGGAGATTTCCACTACAACAGAATCTGAGCTGTGGCAAAGCCTCAATGTTTAAGAAGCTTATCTTGTGGTCAAAGATAAAAGCTTATTAACAGTTGCTAATCTCTATTCTAAATCTCTTTTAACACAATGGTACCATAATGATATTAAAATAGTTTCACATGTATTCTTTTTGCTCTATTCACTATATTCATTCAGTGTTATAACAGAAGTGTTATATAACGCTCGGTGATATACACAAATGTTACATTATTATGAAATGATATAGCAGTGGCTTATAATAATTTTGTTCTCAATTTAGAATGACATACAAGGGACTAGAAAATTTTTCCTATAGCCAGTACAGCTTTAAACATAGAAACTCAAAGGATATTCAGAGTAAATACAATTTCTTATCTGGTCAAAGACAATCCCTAAATATGCATTCAGAATGAAATGAATTGTTATGATCCATATTATAGTTAGAACATATCAAATGCACTAGTTAATTATTCAGAATATATATTTCAGTTTACTTTTTACTCACAATTTCAGTTGAAAAATCTAAAAATAAATAATTTTCACTAAATATGAAATAGCTGTGTGTTTATTTATCAAGGAAATATCCTTATTTAGAGCTGAAAAATAAAACAAGAGCTGAAAATAAAAATATTATCTTAATGCATTTTAGCAAATTCAATATAATCAAAGTTTAACACACAGAATTTTAGGAAATAAATGGAAGCCTTATCCACTAATATTGTGACTAATATTTTTTAATTATATGGTATGAAGTGTGAAACATCCTTGAAGACATTTTAGGAAACTGCTTTAAATTCTCTACATGAGAAAATTTGCAATGTAAAGTATCTTAAATAGACATATGAAAGGGGAGGAGTGATAACTAATAATATGAGCACTTGCAGGAAATATAGGGTGTGGCATCATAAAAGATTCCTGCTGTAAATGAGTTAAAAACATAGATGCATGAAATGTTTTCCTAAAGACAGTAATAACAGAAGTAGTTAAATGTAATTTTCTGCCAGTGAGACAGATATGCTATACCTATTTTAATGTTGATGCCAGCACAGAGATCTACTTCTTTATCACTCTCAAAACAAAACACTGAAAGGAGTTCTGTATGTTTATTGCCCCTAAAATGATGGAAAATTTGAAGCTACTACAAAATGTAATTGCAAATTTGTTAAGGAGTACTTCTAGCAAACACAGTACAAATATGTTTTCTGTACTGCACTACCAGTCAATTGATTTCCTGAAGCTCCTTCAGTGTTGCTTTTGACTTGGAAAAGGCTGAATAAAACTGACTGATTTTCTAGTTCTCTGGCAGCAGTTCAGTACATGCACTTTAATAAGATTTCCATAGAGAGGGTGTTCAAGGTACTGAATACAACATGTTTTCAGAAATGAAATTTTAATTATTTCATTTCTCAGTAGGTCAAAAATCTAAATCTGTTGTCCAGTTATCTATGTTTTAAGCCACATCTATAGTCTTGCTTCTTGCCAAGAAAAATCTGAACGCTTACGGACATTTTGGAATCTTGTCCAAAGGAAAGGTATTATATTTCATCTAAAGAACCTAGAGGAGGGAACCATATTAGAACACTCTTCATTTTTAAAACTAACAAAAAGTCACAATTTGACCAGCATATATTTAGGGGAAAAAAAACTAACAAACCAACAAAACCCAAAAAAAGTTGGAACCCCCCCCCCAAAAACGAACTTAAAAAGCATAAAAAGGGACTGATCTCCCAGTAAGAGAAAATTGTTTCCCCAGAATTTGATCTAAATCTTTTTGTGAGCCAGGCATTATTGGTAACCATTCACAATAAATAAAACAATAACTATGCTCTCTTCTCTGAATAATAACATCTGTATTATAGAATATGCATCTCGGAAAATTCCTAGTTGGTTCATTAATTCCCTGATCCATTTGTGCATGCACTATCGATACTAAGGTGACCTTTCAAAAATCAAGCTATACATACAGCAGAGAGCCATCTCTTCTTTCTACTGGAGCAATTTCATTTTTAGAGAAACATTACTAACTGAAGAAATAAGCTTTCAGCTGCTTTCGTGTCTTACACTCAATAAAGGATAAGGATAGGATATTTATCCCATGAGTGAACACCCTGAAGCAGTTATACACGGTAGGCTTAAAGGAGATCTAAGAATCTGTTTGACAGACCAGCCACTTTCCAAATGAGAAATCAATGATTCTGTATTCTGGGTACAGAAAAGCCAGAATGGTTTATGACTTGTTCTACATAAACTGTGGATCCAGCCAAGCTCTGAATTACACACAATTGAAGACTTAAGAGCAACATCCCATGTCCAGTGAGGCCTTCAACAACATAAGATATATTCTGTCAGGACTGCACAGCAAGTGGCTTGTTACATTTTGGAATTCAGTAGGAAGATAAATATATGTAGGAGGTTCTATGTCCAGCTAATTAAATGCAGGTTGGTTTTATTTCTGACAAAGAGACTTGAAGAAAACACTCAATGAGTTAAAGGTAATTCTACTGGCAGGACTAGCACATAACTTCATAATACCTACAGTAGTCTCAGAAAACCTAAAATTATATTTATCGGTCAAAATCAATGCCTATTTACTTAAGTATTGGCAAAGAAAACATAAAGAAACAAGCCCCACCCAACCCCCACCCCACAAATCCTCAAAAATCAAAAAACTGCCCTGTGGAGGCTTTACACCATTTGGTATGTCATTGCTACAGTCACATAGGAGCAGACAGAAAGGGACACATATTCAAGGGATTGATCATGATGCTCAAGCAGAATAAAAAACCAGACATAAAATAAAAAAGAGGTTAATGAAAATGTTAAATTATAACAACTAACTCAGACCAGCAGACATAAAACACAGCCATATTTTTCCCACCATCTTGTCATATTGTTTACAGCAACAGGAATAAAATCATTTACATCTATTACTCAAGTTCTTCAGAAAGATACATTGGAAAAAAAAAAGTTAAACCCCCTCAACCCTTTACATTTTTTAGATTACTTTTTTTTCTTATACTTAAGCAATGTTCTGATCTTTCATGTCGGGCTCACAGTCTTTGAGAACTTATTCCCTCATTTATAATGCTTTTGGTAAATTCACACCAGTGTACTAAACCAAACTATCCTTTATTCAGCTCCACGTTTCTATGAGCAAATAACAGCCTGTAGGGATTCAGCATATCAGCCGCTTTAAAGATAAACCTACCCAGCTTGATGAAATCTTTTCACCACCTTCCTGTTGAGAGAAAATGGTTACACATTTCTAATAAATGAGGCAGGAATTGTCATTTTTTTGGCAAACTTATAACTAGTAGTAACAGCCGCATTGCCACAAGTTGCTTTTCCGAACTAATTACCATCAGGCTCCCTGTGGTATGCAGAGTTTAACACATTTCTTCTGTGTTAATGAATGCAAAAGCAGGCAACACTACTATTAGTAATTGCTTTTTATTCGTAGTCCTCATTTTCCAGATAGGTCACATTAAACACAGCCATTAAACAATAGCGGTTGAGATAATCCATACAATGTATGCTGCTTTTGTTTGGTTTTTTGTGTCGTTCACCAGTCATTGGTGCAACTTTGAGCCATATGGGGAGACAGGGGCTGATAAATGCAAATGCCAACCTGTATCACAATTGGGCCAGAGAAGTCAAACCTTAGTCAAGTTTCATTCAATGACACTTCAAATCAACAAATCTTGATAGACAATACTCCCATTTGAATTAATGTAATAATAGTCACTGCCTGATGTAAAAAAAAAAAAAGTTATTAAATAATAATGAGTGGGTGTATATTATGCTAGGCTTCAGACTCCTCCTGGACTTCAGCAATTGCCCTCTCATTGGACAGTAAACAGCTTGAAAGATTCTTTGAATGATGTACCCTGCTCCACTATGATCAGAGTTTGACTTCTAGAGGTAAACTGGACTGGGAAACCTATATTTTCAAGTGGCAATCACAGCTCAGGAGAATCTCTTTCCTGATAAATGTACCTACAAAAAAAAAAAAAAAAAAAAAAAAAAGAAAAAAAAAGTCCAATTTTGATTCCTGATTTGATTGGCCAATTGTTTAAGGAATTCCTAGTTGCTGGCTTTCATTAATTAAAAAGAAAAAAAGAAAGATATAGAATGTCTTATTCGCTATTCACAGTGTACAGTACAATTTTATTAGTTACTCAACTTTCCTCTTTTAACAAAGCCATAGACCTCTGGCAGATATTTTCTTACAGTTTTATAAAACATGTATGTAAGGAACGAAAGGAATAACTCATAAACTCTATCTTTCATTGCTGCCTCTTTTTCCAGATAGCAGAGATATCATTGAGAAAAAAATCCTTTTATATTCCTTTGTGTGTAGCATTTCCTTCACATAGCTGGATTAATTTTAACTGAACCAGCAAAACCCACACTGCTTAAGCTCTGTTGGTTTATTCATTCATTATGTATCTGTTCTAAATTGTGAAACAGATTTTTTAACCTGGGATTTCCTTATTGGAAGTAGGATGCCAGAGATCTACAACACAAGGCAGCTGTCAGCCAAATTAAAGAAAAATTTCCTAAACTTTTCTATAAAGCTATGAGTCATGAATTCTGAATTACCTCAGAGTGGTAAATAAATAATCACTACTAAATACAGATAATGTGTTAAACAGCTAAAGCTAGTAAATCACTAGTGACAGAGAGCCTTAAGGTAAATTCCTCTTACATTGGCACAGCCCTTTCTCAGAATGTTGTGGTTTTATGTCTTCAGAAACATACAATGAATTGTACAATTGGTTACTCAGTGTTAAAATCATTTATAAAACACGCAAATCTCTATCACTTGACTGCATTTACATACTGGCTTAGATTTTGCTGAATAATGGATCTCACTGGCAGAACTAAAGACTTGGTGCACAGACACTGAGTGATGGGCACCACGGAAATACGTATAAGAGACTGATCAAACAATAAGAAATCCTCTTCACTATGGAATTTCAAGCTATCAAGCAAAACCAATCTTGGGTCTCCTGGCCAAAAAGAAAAGAAAAAAGTATATATAACACAGACAACACCACATCTTAGATACATAAATTGTCCAAAACATGGAGAGCAGCTTGATAAAACATGTACAAGATCCCTTTTTTGCATGTAATTGTAGCATTTTTCAATAGCAGGAGCTAAAAGCAAACTGTCAAAATGGTTGTCTCCCGAATACAATTCATTGTAGGATAGACTATCTAAAATCACAATTTAACAGCAGTCTTAACATCAAAACAGGGTATTGAGTTAACTTTCTGTCTTAAACTGATGAAAACTATGGCTTTGTGGGATTTGAGATTGCCAACCTCTTTTACATATGCTTGTATAGTACAGATTAAATTTTATAAACAGTATTTTTAAACAATGCACCATAGTGGTATTTCCAACAGAGTATCTCAAGTATGTAAGGGACAAATCCTGAGCTAAATATTTTATTCTTCTGCTTCTTGTTCTGCACAAGTTCATTTTGAATGTAGGTTGTTTTTTAGCTTTCATCTGAAGACAATTTTTTTTTTTCAAATGCAATAAGACACCCTTAGAAAAAATAATAAAAAAGTAGAAATTATATCCCAGGTTATTCTGCAAATACTATTAAGAACAATTGAAATCAAACTAAAAACATGTCATCCCCCCAGTAGATAAACAGTGTATATCTAGAACTTCAGTGAACAGTTGCACATTGTCAAGAATCCAATAAAATATTTTCCATGCCCCGCTGGGGTTGACATGGTTTTCAGTACTATGAACTTAATAGCAAAACTTTGAAAATGGTCACACCTCTTAAGAAGTTAATCAAATATCCTACAGTAAACAGGCTGGCTGCATGTGTTTGGGGAAAAAAGAAAAGAGGTTCCAGATGTTATTTCGAGTGTAATTTTTGTTATTAAGAATGGGTTTGCAATAGAAGCTTCTACAAGGACTTGCACATAACCATGACTGATGGATGTATTTGTAAGCCATTCAGTTAGCTCCATCAGCTCACTCAAACACATTTTGAACAGATTATGTACTGCAGTACTTCGTAGACCATACATTAAACAAGAGACTTTGCTCTGAGGCGCTGCTTCCCACTATCCATGGGGAAAAGGAAGCAGGAAAAAACAAAACTCATAGAGTTCGACAGCTACTGAGGCAACACTTGCCATTTACAATATAAGCCCAAATATTTTTGCAACACAACTATATATTAATTTAATAAAATACACAATATAGCTCTTATACACTCAACAATTTGGCTCATATGCACTGAATCTGCAATAAATCAATAAAAATATGTCATTTGATGTAAACACACTGAATCTTCTTACATTTGCACATTTAAATGATCATGTGATTTGTGTGGATGTCTAAGACATTTTCACTTTCCTGAGCTATTTTAGTGTCCACAAATGAATAAAAAAGTGTTAATAATGTTAATTTCTTTTGTGCATTACCCTTAAAGGTAACTTTGTTCTTCAACCTTTACTTTCCTTCAATTCTTAAAGTTACTGCTAACTATTTATAATTTTGTTGGACACTAAAATGCTAAATAGATAGTAAAATCTTCTTTACTTTTTTATCAAGTGAATTAGCTTATGTATGTGCAGGACATAATGGACTATTTAATTTTACATTTAACCTTAATATGATACGAAGTGTTTTACTAATGGTTAGGATATGGGTTTTTTGAATAATGACCTGGAATGTGGTTTTTTGTTTTCTTGTTCCTTTTTTTTTTTTTACTTTTTTCATACTTGTGGCAGATACATAACTTTGTACATAAATGTTTACCACAAATGAATGTTAATGTTTGGTGTCTCTTGGACTACTACAAGAACCCTTTTTAGGACTTTCAGTAGAAGCCTGTGGTAACTGCTGGAAATCCACCACAGATCGGAATTATTCAACCCTGTTTTTCTTGGGGTTTATACATAAACAGTAAAGTCAGCATCAGCTGTTGAGGACAGTCTTAAAGTATCAGACGTATTTCCATTCCACCTTTCTCAAACCTTCCTATCAGATTGTCAAAATGGCACCATTTTTCCTTCTTTTCTTTTGTTCTTAGTGTACTTGACTCTGTCCTAATGAAAGTTTGGTCAAAATGAAACCAGTGTTATTTGTCAAAAAGAAAGAGCAGTGAAAAGAACATACTTGTGGGCACTTCAGATGTTCACTAAAAGCCTTAAAGCAGCATTGGTCTTCCTTCATTCCTGCAAATCTGTTACAAAGAGGGTGGGTATTTATTTATTTAATTTTAATCAGCAGAAGACGAACGTAACTGCCAGCCTGTCCTTGTTTTCCCCCTCACTTTCTGACGGTCACAGGATCACTTCCCCGACAGTCCTGCAAGAGCTTGTCTATTTCTCTTACAACTTCCTCGGCATCCACCGACTCCCTGCCTAGATCCCGGGCTGAACGGTCTAACTGCTCCAGAACAGAGTCCATCTCACTCGAGTCTCGGCTTACTCGGGAATGCACATCTGCAAAGGCCCTAGCCATCTGATCTGATGCAATGAAGGGAGTGTCTTTTGACTGTTTACTAGGCGATAGATACTGACTGTCAGTTGACAAATACTGGCTGTTTGGTTCAGCCAAGGCTCCTGATTTCACTTCACAACCATCCAGTGGTCCTTTTGTTGAGGTGCAAGGCTCAATGCATGTCTTGGTTGGGCTGCTCGATGCTGAGGGAACCTCCTGAAGCAGAGGACTCAGGGCACGTTTGGCTTTTAAGTAAGGTTTAACATTGGCAATGAGAATAGTGTGCTCTCTCTTGTCTTTCCCAAATGTACAAAAAGTCTTTTTCCCAGTGGGATTCACAGTTTCATATGTCTCAGTCTCAACATTAGCTTCAACTGTGGGTACAAAGAGATTTGTGCGATAATCTGCATTCTCAGCCTGACTGGCTGCAGGGAACTGTGGCATCCAACACCTGTCAGAATGACCAAGAACTCTGCATTCATCTGTGCAGTTAACACATTCTTCTTGCTCTGTAAAACAAAAGGGAAAGAGAAAAACTCTAATTAAGTGGGTTTCTTTAAGCTAATGGATAGACTATGATCAACACGTGATAGGCTTTACTTGATATCTGGTTTCTTAATTATGGAGAAAAAGAAGAAGCTATAATTAAAATATTTCAGAAGGATTGCATGAACCTGCTAGTTGAGGCAATAGATTTATTTAACTCTCTTCTCTAGGTATTAAAGCATTCACACAGCCCAGTGGAAGTATAAAGGGGTCATTAGAGAATCATTCTCAGTGGAATTGAACTTCATCTGTAAACTAATCTGCTGTAGAGATCTGTTAGGCTTTGTTCTGTAAAACATCCTAGAAAAGAGTGAACAGTACTTAAAGAACTCAAAAGACATTATCAGGATTAATTTTTCAAATCAAATAACTGAGCAATGACTGCCTTTCTGGAAATACAAACACTTCATAAAAATCAGCAAGCTGGTTTTACATTTTTGTCACCTCCATTTCACTTAGAATTGTTATGTTGTGTGACAGCCACAAAAAAAAAGGTTTTCTTAAAAAGCCTACTTTTCATGCTGAGAATAGAGAACAAGTATTTTCTATCAGTATGCATTAAATATAAGCTTGTCAAAAAGTACATACTGCAATTTTATTAGACATAAGTATGGATCATGCAGTTTCATGCAGTCTTCCTTTTTTTTGTTTTGATGCAAGCAAGTGAAAATGGATTTCCTCAATACATACAATTTGTAAAAATGACAAACCTTGACACAGTATTTGAACTGATAATGTTTATAGGTAGAATTTCTATATTCTTATTTCTTTCAAATAATGTAGTTAAATAAGATTTTTTTATTCACTACTTTTTTAGAACATAAATTTTGATATTTCCTGTTCTACAATTCGAAGATATAAAGAAGATCTCTGCTTTAAAAACCTTAGCTTGTCTGTCAGTTTACACGGCTATCACTTACCATTTTGCAACTGCACACATTTCCGACTCAGGGATAAGGAAAATTCTGGAAATATCCTTTAATTTTTATTTATTTTTTTTTTTAGAAAAACACAACTCAGATCTATATTGTTTTCTTTTTCTTTTTCTTCTCAGTGTTCTCAGCCACTACTGATAGAATAAATCCTTTTATCATCTCTAGGCTTCAATCAGATATAAACAGATATTTAGCTTTTAAGCATTTTCTTCCACAAAATGGGCAGATAGTATCAAATATTAATTTTATTTTAGGAATTTTGTATTTAAAGTATGCCTTGAATTCCAGTTAGATAAAAAACTATGCCTATACCTTTAAATGTCAGATGAAACATACACACATAGACATGCACTACACATCTTCAGAAAAGCAGAGCAGCCTTCTTGATCCAAAGATAGAGAAAATTTAAGTAATCATCATCTTTCTAAGTTAGAAACTAAATTTCTAGTAATCTTATAATATCATCACTAGATTCATGGACAGTTGCACTGCAGAAACCTGACACAGAAGAAACACCAAAGGTAATCTATGGGAATCCAATAGCATATACAGCTTTGTCTGTTCACTTTTCTAAAAAGATCTGAAGGAATGTTACTTAAAATCAAATACAATTTTGTTATGTCAGAATGATCAGCTAAATCAGGGTGAGGTAATTTACTCAGAGTTGATAATTATTAATGATACGGTTCTGTGAAAAAATGTCATTATGTAAACATGTTCCATTCTTCTGAGAGGTTAAAACCCGAGACTGGAGTAAGCTCTACAAAAAATAATAAAAGCAAGAGAGAATGAGATACAGGTTGAGGAGCGCAGATAGTTATTTTTGAGGGAAAGAATGTAACAGAAAGGCTTTAAATATAAAATACTGAGAGGTGAGTCAGCCTCGACTCTGTGCCTAAGACGATCATGGAACGAATCTTCCTGGAAGAAGAGGACAGAGAGTTGATTAGAGGCAGTCACTATGGCTTCATCAAGGACAGGTTGTGCCTAACTAATGTAGCGGCCTTGTACAATGGAGTGACTGCATCAGTGGGCAAGAGAAGAACAACAGATGTCATCTACTTAGACTTTTGCAAGGCATTTGATCCTGTTGCACACAATATTCTTGTTGCTGAATTGGAGAGATATGGGTTTGATGGGTGGACTGTTAGATGGATAAGGAATTGTGTGAATGTCCTTTAATGGACCACACTGGGACCAATGTTATTTAATATCTGCATCAATTACTTAGACAATAGAATTGAGTACACTCTCAGCAAGTTTGCAGATTACACCAAGCTGAGTGGTGCAGTTCATTTGCTAAAGAAAAAAAGGATGACATTCAGAGGGGCCTTGACAGGCTTGAGGAGTGAGGCTATGTAAACCTCATGAAGTTCAACATAAAAGCCATGGATTTCAATGAATGTCAGTGCAAGGTCCTGTACCTGGGTTGGGGAAATCACTAGTGTCAGTACACGATGGGGGATGAATGGACTGAGCGCAGTGCTGCAGAGGAGTTGCAGATGCTGGTGGATGAAAAATTGGACATGAGTCGACAATGCATTCCCACAGCCCAGAAAGCGATATGTATTTTGGGTTGCATAAATGGAAAGAGGATAGATTTAGATTGTACATGAGGAAGAAACTCTTTCATCTGAGGGTGGTGAGACACTGGAAGAGGTTTGTCATGCCTGGAAGAATTCAAAGTCAGATTGGATGGGGCTTTGAGCAACCTGATTAACTGAAACATATTCCTGCCTGTGGCAGGGAATTTGACTGAATGATCTTTCAAGGTCCCTTCCAACCCAAATCATTCTGTGAGTGTATGACACCTGAAGAAAATTAGTTGCACACTGGTTTTAGTGAACTATAAAAATTATAGTTATCATAATGAAAAGCAAAAGTAATAGACAACCCCAACTCTGGGCCTGTAACATAGTGACAGAACTTCAATGATTTTAAGAATTACATTTAAGTGTGTAGTGTTTGATTTTATTTCACTTGAATGAGATGGAGTTGGTATGCATAACCATAAACAGGACCTATGTGGTGACAATTGCTTAATCAAAAATGAGTCAGACTAATAAAGGACATTATTATGCACCTAATTCCACCCATTAGTTCACCTCCAGTAAAGTTCTATGTCTAGTTTTCCAGAGATTCTACCAAACACCAGCTGCTTAAAAAAGCCAAGTGAAATTGCTACTCTATCTCACTCTCAAAAAAGCACAAAACACAACCCCAACCAAACTATACAAAATAAACTAAATCAAAATATTTTAAAAGGCAAACAAGGCAAAAGCATTGGAGAGGAAGGCTCCAAGCTTCCATAGAATGGACAATAGTTAATACTAGCTAGGTTTGATTACATTTTGTCACAGAAATCCAATGGAAACAAAAAGACAAACAAATGCCTCAAGTACAACACTTTCATGTTAATTTTAGAAATTCAAATTTTGCAAATCCTTGCAATTAATTCATTTTGTTCTTTTTCTCTTCCTCTTAATCCTATGGAACAGATTTGTGGTGAGCTCGGCTTCTAGCTTTAATAGTAAACCTACACAGTAAGGAGAAATAATGGTGTTTTGTTTAGGACTTTTTCTAACTGTTTTTCTCTTATATGTAATTCATGACAACATTAAGTAAAAGTTTTCTGGCAGTTTTAACTGTTTCACTAAGCAATTAATCAACTTTCAAACTGTTCTATTTTGTAAACTTAACTATGCTTTGTATGATTTTTTGAAAACAATATTGGTCTTTTTTTAGCAAAAAAACACGCTGCATGTTAGCTAACACAAAATGCTCAGTACTGCAGAATTAATGAACCAACACTACTCTCTGCTGATTGCTCTCTTTTCAATCATTCTGTTAAAGCAGGACTCCTTTTTAATCCTTTTCTTTAACACAGAAAAAAAAAGTAGCACTTCCTGTAAAACTTTCTACTCATATTTAATGTGTCAACAGTTCCCAGTGTACTGGGAGACCATCAGTGGATGCAACTGTGAAGATTTCATTAAATCAAAAAAAAGGCCATCTGCAGATGGGAAATTCTTTGTGTCATTCAGGCAGTAGTTCATTTTATTTTAGAATACATTAAATAAATGTTCATGTATTTATACACAATTCTCTGCTCCCTACACTGACACAATATATATGTATATGAAATATACAACTGGGAAATTATCTTTTGACATTGTCTCTTATTTGAAGACTTGACTGAACTGTACGTGTTTAAAAAGTAAATAAATAAAATTATTCCCTAAACTGACATTGACATAAAAACTTTAGATGAAAAGATCAGAGAGGTTCTTAGCCACTAGTACTATGCTAGATACTCAGAACTGAGCCAGAAACTAGGTTCTGCGATTTTCAAGACTGATTATAATAATTTTGTTGTAAAGACATTGTGTTCAAAGATTTTATATTTTTAGCTCTTATGCACACACGTACACATACACTAGATGTGATGATAATTCTTACACAGTGTTTATATCATTCATTATTGCCAATAAAAATAAATGCATGCTGGCAACCTCTAAATAAAAGAGATACATATCATATACCATATATGTGTTACATGTATGTCATACAATATCTTTCTTCACCTTCTCATTTCCTGCATTTGCTGAAGTAGTTTTTATACTGTGTTAATACTCACAGTATTGACTAACTTTCCATTTCTGCTCCCTGGCCATCCTAGCAGTGATTGAATTAAATATGAAGCCAAAAAAAGAAGAAGAAACAAATACTGAATGACCTTGAAGTGAAAAACACGCACATCATGTGAGTTTTGGTGTTCTAGTCTTGAAAACCTGCCTGTTCACTTCACTCTTATGTTTTATCATAGGAAACATATTTTGGGTATTGATTCTCATACATTATAAGCTGCTCATCTCACCATTAACCCATAATTTTGACTGCTACAGATAGCAGACAGTGAAGAATATAGAACTGGTACTTTTGTACTAATAGCAGAAACTATAAACAAGAAGAGAACTATAATTACCAAGGACTAAATTAGTAAATATTAAAAAATAGGTCCAATTTAAAGTTAAATATGTATATACATATACGTATACGTATACATATACACACAAAAAAAATAGGTCATAGACTGTGCTGAAAAACAAGATGTGCTGGTAGAGTGATATGCACCATCAGTCTATATTTCTTTATTTGTCTCCCTCTTGCTGAAAATAAACCCTTAACAGTTCTAGTGTGTACAATAAACAGAAGCAGCCTAAAGGTTTTCCTAATTCTCTGGAGCTTTAAGGGTAAACAGTCAGAAGTACTTTATATGCTTAGGGGAGAGCATAAGCTAAAATAGTACTGCAAAATTACCAGTCCTAGGAAAAAAAGGAAATAAGGTATCTGGAAAAAACAACCACCTAGATAAGAAATGGATACTGGATAGAAATTTAAGATGGTGTAGGATGAAAGTTATGTTGGTAAGATAAAACGCAATGCAAAGTAGGTATTTTGGTACAATATAAGACACACATATTTTATTCTGTATTACCAAAGGAGCTATATTTATCTGCCTTCTGTAGAAAGTTTAAAGCAAAAGATACTTCCATTGTGCTCTCTTGAATTTCCCATGATTTCCTCATAAATATTTTGAACAGAATTAAATATTGGTACTGATTTCACTCTAACTGTTTTGTACTGTAAAGTTAATTAATTAATGCTTTAGATAGTTGGCTCCTTTCAATGGCTAAAACTGTGACAACTTAGTTTGAATCATTAATTATATGACATTTGCATAATGATAACAAAGAAGAAACATGAGAATTTTTTTTAAACACTAACTCAATGTAGCCAAACTGAGTTAATAAATATGTTTTTCCTAATTTAACTTAATTATTTAAATCACACATACACACACAAAGGAGAAAAGCAAATGAAAAGTAAACAACCAATAAACCTAAAACATCAGATTGCAAACATTTTCAGGATATATTTCATTTACTGTGTTTACAAAATGAAGAACACTGTACTCCATATGATGTAATAGCAAATGTGCATGCTTTTAAATAGGGGAATCAGACTCTGAATATATATATGCATATATGCATTTCCCCTGTGCACAAATCTGGACATACACCTAGACCTAGGCAATGATATTACTTCCAAAACCTGTAAGTGATGTCATGAAATTGTATTTGAAGTAGTTATTTTTTACTTTCCTAGGAATTTCTATCCTGTCTTTCAGATATCTTATCCTTTTTTACTCTTTAAACAGGTGGTACCTAGTGTTCCAATCATGTAAACATCTTCAAATTTACTTTTTTTACCCTTTCCTATAATACAGGAACTAGAACAAAATCATTAACTGTCATGGATGGCTCACTGGATGACTCAGTTGATTGGAATGGCTATAAAATAACAGCTCTAAAAGAAAAAAAAAAACAACCCAGACAACCCATTCCAAAATGTATGTTTTCTTTTTGAAGCACACAGTTTCACACAGCTGATACAGTGTTGTGGCAGGCCTGTGAAGTTCTCTGGGACTGGAAACAGAAATACAGCTTTTAAAAAAGGCTGAAAGGAAGGCCTGGGGAACTACAGGTTGGTCAGTCTCACCTCTGTGCCCTGCAAGATCATGGAGCACGTCATCCTGGAAACTCTGCTGAGGCACATGGGAAATAAGGAGGTCCTGCACCTGGGTCAGGGCAATCACACATTTACAAGCTGGCTGGAGAATGGTTTGATAATAGCCCTCAAAAGAAGGACTTGGGGATGTTGGTGGACGAGAATGCCAATATGAGCTGGCAATGTGTGCTTGCAGCCCAGGAAGCCCATCATATCCCAGGCTGCATAAAAAGAAGTGTGACCAACAGGTCAAGGGAGATGATTCTCCCCCTCAGCTCTCCTGAGATCTCAGCTGGAGTACTGCATTCAGTGCTGGACATAGATCTGTATGGATGGGCTGGAGTACCTACCCTATGAAGACAGGTTGAGTTATTTGGGGTTGTTCAGCCTAGAGAAGAGAAAGCTATTCCAGGGAAGTTTCCATAGCAGCCTTCCAATACTTTGAAGGGGCCTACAGGAAAGATGGGGAGGGGCGCTTTATCAGGAAGTGTAGTGACAGGACTGGGGGTAATGGTTTTAAGCTGAAAAAGGGGAGATTTAGATAAGATATTAGGATGACTTTTTGTGTTTTACTGTGAAAGTGGTGAGACATTGGAACAGGTTTCCCAGAGAAGTCATGGAAGCCTCATTCCTGGAGGTGCTGAAGGCTGGGTTGGATGAGGCTTTGAGCAACCTGATCTAGTGGAAGGATGTCCTTGCTTAAGGCAAGGATGATGTAACTATATGATCTTTAAGGTCTTTTCCAACCAAAACCATTCTAAGATTCTATGATACAAACCACCTGCACTCTTTAAGTGCTCTGGTGTTCATTTCCTTAGAGAATGAACAGTAATACACAGGTTTTCTGACCCTTATTTCACATTACAAAGAAAACAATCTGCATTTGAATGCATGCATGGAATTCTCACTGACTTCCCTAAGACTTAGATTTATTTCACCTTGGATATTGTGAACATGCATTCATTATTGAAAATATTTCCATTCAGAATTCGCTCCATAATGAAACGAGATGTAAAATCCTCTGTAGCTTTTATTTCTCTGGTCTAACCACAAACATATTACATAAAAAGCCCACCAGTACTTGCTTTAGACTAATAAATTAAGGTATGTTTTATATATCATATTACCCTGAACAGATAGGAAATATGTGTGTTTTATGTATATATGTGTAAATGGCATCTATTGTATAATAGAGAATATAAATAACTATGCATTTTGAAATATCAATAACTTCTCCAAGATGATAAAAAACCTCCCAGAATTTATATGAAATCACGTCTTATTTTTTTTTATTTCAGACAGGTAATTACCTTTACTAAACAACTGAAAAAGATTATAAGTAGGTATTTATTATGGGGAAAAAAAAATGGGCTGCTTTCATATGTCCTAAACACTGGGGCTATATGACGCATCTGATGAGAACAATCAGCCAAAGTACTACTTCTGTGGCTGCATTCCTGTTTAATTACAATTGATTTTGACATAAATGAGCAGAGGTAAACAAATACATTTATACACATGCTTGTTGTTATTAAACAGGGCTGTCTCCAATCTGAGTATTTATATTGGCTTGTCTGTTTAAAGGCTCCTTTGAGTTAGGCAAAGCAATTATGTAGCTCAGATTAGCAAAACGACTGGCAGTAAAACGAGAATGGACTGCCACTTTTTCAAACCTCTTGGATCTAGTGGTCTTTTCCCGATAAGGGGAAGTGTAGACTGGATATTAGGAAGAAATTCTTCAATTAAAGGGTTGTAAAGCATTGGAAAAAGTTGACAAGGGGAGTAGTTGAGTCTCCTTCCATGGAGATATTTAAAAGATATGCAAATGTGGCACTTAGGGACATAGTTTTGTGGTGGACTTGTAAGTGTTAGGTTTAGATTAGATTTGATAAACTTAGAAGTCTTTTCCAACCTAAATGATTCTATGATTCTGTGATTCTATATTATAACTACAAACTTCTGAGGTCCAAGACCCTTAGATACAGTTTCCCTATTGTTTGGTTTTGGGTTTTTGTTTGGAATGTTTTGTTTGGAGTTGTTTGTTTTCTTATTTTTTTCTGGACATAGGATAAAGAGAACATAATTATTATATTTACATGGCACAAAACACTTCAAAAGCAATAAAAAAATGGTGGGCTTATGGATTTAATTCTAGTTCACATTTGCCCCAAACCATAAATATTGGAGGAATATTGCAGTATTACATGTGGCACAACAGAACATTTAACATTCTTTTAGATAATTATACTTCAAATTCATGCTTCTTATTTAACGGCAATCACATATTTTTATTTAAAGACAGTGCAAGAGAAAGAAAAAAATTCTATTACCTGAAAATTTTCCATCCTCACAGCGGGCTGGTCCACAGATCCCAACAATGGGTCTTTGGCCTCTGCCTTGCTGTTCTGAAGGCAAATCAGACCTGTGAGTCACAGACAGGGATAGGCTCTGCTTCCAAAATTCACAATGTCAAAACTTCCATAGACAGAAAAACAAACTCTATCTGTGGCCCAAGCACAGCTCACAGCCCTTGACATTTTTCACTATGCTTCTCAAAGGTGCAGACACATAATTTTATAATTGGCAGTGAACAGAAAATGCCTGATCGAAAAAAAAAATAAAGGAGTATATCATTTCTTGTTTTCAGAGGAGAGAGTGTAGAGACTGAGAATGGACACACAGTTTTGGTTTCCAACATTTGCCTCTAAGTCAGGCTGGCACCTACTCTAATTTGCAGTAAAAAAAACACGTGACAGTCATGAAAAGATATTTTGACCTCTTCCACACACCACCATATAATACTTGCTAGCCCAAGGCTGCAGAGAAAAAATGTACAAGGGCTAGCTATGCCAGCCCTGCACTTAGCTGAGAAGCTTCAGGGAAATGTTAATAATTTGACATATTACTAGTTTAAAAAAGTAAAACTTTGTCTAGACCCCAAGAGCTGTTTCCTGGAAAAGAAGACAAACAAAGCTGCAGTAATTAACAGAAGAGGACAGGTTTGTGGATCTGCTATAAAAGAAAATTTTTAATATAACATGTTTTCCTGCTCTTAATCAAGGAAGTTCCATAGATGTTGCACTGGGATTGTTTCAAAACTGACACCTAAAGCTTCAATTACTCTTAAATTTAAACTTAGCAAAATTTATGTAATAATTTTCAGAATTTGCATGATATTTATATTCTTTTTTACTAACTGTATTGTGAGCTAGTCATAGTTGTAATACCAATAATTTCCATTTCTAATTTGTAGTACTGTATATTGTACTATGGAAATGTTTAGTAATTCAGCCATTAACCAGGCCCATCGCGCAGCATCCTATACAAATGTTAACAGACTGTACAGTTAGAATCAAGAACTAACCAGTGATTATGATTAAGAAAAGCAATGAATGGGAAGGAAAGACAACATTAATGAAAATATAATCATGCTGTTGACATTTCTTGAAAATGCCAATATAAAAGCTCCATAATTTAAAGAAGCTAACTCCATCTGTCACACCATCAAGCCAGTGATGATTAGCTATATATTATACCACTGAGCCTTCCTCAGCGGTTGCCAATTATCTCAGTATACAAATCTTTAATTAGAAGGCACCAAGCTTTTTGCTTTGTAAGCTTGTCTCAAATTTGGATATGACAACTTGTTCACAGACAATGACTGATGAGGATACCACAGAGGAGAGACAAGACTGGCTTCTGAAGAAATCTGTTTCTATGATATCTCTGTTTACACACTGATTATAGGGAGTTTCTCTTAAATGGATGACTGTCAGGTTCTGTGTAGGAGCATGATTTTGTCCAGAAGAGATTTAATGCAGTAAAGCTTTTCAAATGCTATCCATTTTCTTTTATAAAGTTTCTCTAAAGGGTATATGGATGTTGAACCATTTAAAATCTGGCCACTTTGGTGAAAGAGCAGTTTCTTCCACATTCCTGCCAGCATGCCTGGATTGTCATTCAAAATCTCCTTTACCAGACACAATAAGATCATGTCTAGTTTTTACTGATAGATGGAAAAGTCCACTGGGTACAAATCTCTGCTTCAAAAAGTTGATGTCATATACAGGTCATATGCTTTGTACTTCATGGGAGGAACAATCCACCTGACAGAACAGAAGGAAAAACACTTTTCATGATGCTGCTCTCAGAAAAACCCTTAAGTTGTCCAGGCATCTTAAGGAACTCTTACTTGGACATACAAATACAGAAATATCTTCCAAGTAAAAAAGAAATGATTTAAGAGTTTTATATAGAGTCTTCTCCCCATGCTATGATAAGTATCATATTCATTATTGTTTGATTAGATAGTGCCCTAGACTATTGTTTAGCAGATTACTGGTATTGTACTTTATTACCACCTTCAAAAGAGATTTGCAGAATAGCATTACCCTTACGACAATTTATGAAGCACCCACATTCTCTTAGGAATTTGAGTTTCATAATGCTACCCTACTTAGCTTTCCGCCTGGAAAGTGTTCCAATTACATCAATTAGAAAGAATAATTAATGATGCCTTTTTGAAATTTGACTCCCTAAATATAATTAGTTTGGCAAAAGAATTGTACATGTAAACAGATTAAATACCATATTTTCATGTTCTTCACAAGCTGTAAAGTAATTTCTGAAAGGCATTTATAGAAGATGGCTACAGAAAATTCACATCTTCCTTTCCTCAGATCTTTGATCAAGAACCTTAAGTTCCAGATTGGTTTTTTTTGTATTTCAAAGATTCAGGAGATTATAGATATTAACAACACTGATACAGAAAATCTCTCCAGCTAGTTACATTTATTTGTAGCAGCTGATCTGTTCAACTGAGACAACTTTTTACTTGTCATCTTTGCATTTGTTATAGCTTCAGCTTTTGTATTGATGTCAGACTACTGTGATGTAACATAGCATATCTTTAAGAAAACTTGGTAATTTGGGAACTATTTCCAAAGAAGATGTTGTTATATGTTCATTGTTTTCACTAATGTCTTCAATTTTAAAGCTTGCTGACGGTTAGAAGCAATGTTTCTGGTGTCTAGCAACCCCTCATTTGAGCTGTGTTCTTGTAGAAAAGTGCATTTTAGCCCTGCAGATAAACCTAAAGGCTTGTTACAAAAATCACCAAGTAAGATGCAGTCAGGGTAATTTCTCTTGGCTGTGCCTTCAGCTCACTTATCTGAGCACCCTACAAAGGAAATCCAATAGCGAGACATTAGATAAGTTAAACACTTCTGGCAAAGCAAGTAAAAGACGCAGCTGCTACCTTTAAAGCTCCTGAAGGATTCAGAATATGTCAGTCACAGTAAAGCTATTGATTCCCTTTAAGAAAATCTTTGCTCTGTAGAGATGATGAAGATATTACACCCTTAGAAATGGGGCAGACATAGAATGCAGTAAAACCTATTCTAGACATGGATCATGATCAACTTTCTGAGGGTATTTAAAGACCTTTTCATTTAGTGAAATATTTACTTGATTTACAGTTTCATGTAAGCTTTCTGCCTTGACTTGATTTTAATGGGTACCCCTCTTTTCAGTCTTTTTGTTCTATTGGAAAGAAAAGGCAAGAGACTTGTACAGTTATTACTGGCTTGAAGTGTTAGTATCACATAGAAACAGAAACAGAGAAAACTGAGCCCAGATATCTGCTGCGTGCTTTTTCAAAAACAGTATCAGGGTTTCCAAATAAAACCATAGCTTTGCTTTGTTTATTTTTTTAAGGAAAAGAATTGCTTTAATTCCCAAGGAGGCAGAAATTGTGTGTGAAGTACCATATCTGAAAGGTGTCTGACCTTTAAAAAATTCTGTAAGGAATTAAGGTAAGAAAAAATTGCCTTATGGGAAAAAAAAATCCACTTGTTACAGCACATGCATGTTATATATCCCACTTCTTAGGTATATAAGAAACAGTTCAGTAGAGCTTTAAACTTATTTATAAGCTCTCAAGTGACTCTCTGCAGTTCTAGCTGAAGATGGATACAAGGCAGCTAATTTGCTACCACCAAGGGAAAATGTTATAACATGAAAACATTCCCTCCCTTAGCTTCAAAACTGTTGAGTGTCTAGGGAGCCTGACTATTTGTAGAGTTGATACTATGCATATGCTTCCTCTGTAACTGTTACATGCATACATCTGGCATCTGTCTCTGTGCTAAACAGACTTAATTGTCCCTAGCATTGCTATGTAAAACCCCCCTTACCTAGATGGTTAATGCAAAAGAAATAAATGAAAGGATATAAGTAATTTTGTAGAATTATTTTTGTGTTACTGGCAAGATCAGCAGAGCTCTGCACTAAGACTATCAGCAAAATATTTTAGCTATGCCTGCTGAATGACTTTAAATAGAGATCATGCTATTTTCTTAGCATGACAATTTGCACTTTGTACAGCCTCTTAGTAAAATGGGGTTGTTTTACCTGGAATTCATTTTCCCTTTTATTTTCCCTTTTATTTTTTCCTTTCTTGATTGTTCACCCTTCCTCTTTTATCCACATCATACTTCAGAGCACTTAATCATTTGCAAGACATAGCTGGACTAATTCTGAATGTATTTCTCTTTTTTTTCCAGTAATATTAGGGGGATTTTACATGTTAGTACACTATTCAGCTCACTGTTGCCAGAAAAGCCAAGACTGAGGCAAAGCACTTGAGTTCAGATTTCAATATATTTTGAAAAGATCAAAGAGCAAAGTAAATTCTGTTCTTTGGTTATGCAAACCATGCAGAACAGTAATATTCTAAAAGATGGAGGCAGCTACATAGAACTAATACTAAACTGAAGGTCTTTTGAAGTTATTTTGAGCTTTGTGTCAGTGTTCATGTCAATCCCTCCCAGCAAAATAAGAAGATGCTTCTAATTGGGAAAACACACAGAAATTAATTCTTTCTGTAAAGTAAGAAAAAAAAATTGCTGGTGTTTTGACATCTGACATTCATGACAGAAAAAAATGAAATATGCTCAAGATGTTTGTTTTACTAAGATTTATTTCTCTGAGCAAGGCTATAAAGCATTGTCTTTCCTATGGCAACTGTAACTCTACTAGGATTCAGAGGAAAGATATTCCTGCAGTGGAGGTCTTCTAAAGAAGTTGATTTCCTTCTACCGTGTACGCTAAATCCTAGTGAGCAGTAAGACAGGACATAGACTTTTCAACCTGTTTCCTATCCTATATCAATGAAGCAAACCAGAGAGAGCTTCCATCTAATCTGCTGTTTAAAGGAAGGTTCTTGTCAATCAAAAGACTGAAAAACACCTACACAGGAAGTAAAATCAGATGCTGAACTTCAGTTTCGTCAGATACCTCACAGCAGCTATAGGAGAGAGAAAAATTTCGTTCAAAAAGACCAATATCATCTTGGCTTGTATCAGAAACAACACAGCCATCAGGACCAAGGAAGTTATTCTGTACACAGCATTGATGAGGCTGCACCTTGAATACTGTGTTCAGTTTTGGGCCCTTCACTATAAGACATTAAGGTCCTGGAGAATGTCCAAATTAGAGCAATGAAGCTGGTGAAGGGTTTGGAGCACAATCTTATGAGGAGCAGCTGATGGAAATGGGGTTGTTTAGGCTAGAGAAAAGGAAGCTGTGGGGAGACCTTCTCACTGTCTAAAACTACCTGAAAGGAGGTTGTAGAGAGGTGGATGCTGGTCTCTTTGACCACTTGATAGGTGATAGGACAAGATGGAATGGCCTTAGGCTATGCCAGGGGAGGTTCAGATTGGACATTAGGAAAGACTTTTTGACTGAAAGGGTTATCAGGCACTGAAACGGGCTTCCCTGGGAGGTGTTTGAGTCACCATCCCTGGAAGTATTTAAAAAACGTGTAGATGAAGTGCTTAGGGATATAATTTAGTAGTGGAGAGGTATGGTTGGACTTTATGATTTCAAAGGTCTTTTCCAACCTAGGGATTCTATGATTCTATAATACATGCACTTCTGGAATTTCTGCAGAATATTCACTCAGCGGTGAGTTAGATAAAGATTTCTGGTATTCTCTTGCAAAATAAAGAATCTTTCCTTCACTCCTAATAGTGTGTTTCCATGCTTATACCAAGTTACTACCTTCTTTACACAATTAATCTTTTTTTTCCAAGTGCTGGATTTTGAATACCTGAAAAAACCCACTGAGATGTGCTGCTCTTAATTGAGGGATATGGTAGCTGATGGACTCCCTCCTTTTTGCAGCTGCAGCTCTGGCTCCATGAAGTTTTAATTAGAATTATAGCAGGAAGTGGCTTTGTTGATATGCAGATGCTGCAACCTTTACACTTGCAAGATGTAAAGTGTCCATCATTATTATTTTCTTTTATTTTACTGTGTTTTACTTCCAGAAATTTAGCAAGAGAAATCTATATCTCCTGATCAACTATATTTTATGTACAGAGCAAGTAGGCATGTAAGGTATGATGAGGACATCATCCTAGCTCCTACTGGAATTAAGGGTCAGATGTGGACTAGAGCCAACTTCCTTCTTGCCAAATTTTCTGTCCAGCCATACTTTGCTTTTGCAGTCCAGACTCTGTTGGCTGAGCAGAATACCAGATACTTTGCAAAGATGCTACATTCCAGTTTTCCCTTTCATCTGCAGTTCAGACCTATAGATCTTTAATTTTTACCAAAGCATACATTTGGCTTTTGTTTAAGAAGGAAAATAAAAATAAGGAAGCTTCATGAATCATTGCCAATATTTATGTATGAGATTTTTCATGCCTACCTGCCTGTCCTAAGAATGAAAAATTTTTAGCCTTGGATTTTAGAGTTGGACTTTTAAGTTACCTGAAATGCTTTGAAGTAAATCATTGTTCATCACTTCTCTCCTTTCCAAGGATAAAATAAAATTTATTGATATAGAGCATTGTACTTATAATTCCCACCAGTCACTGATTCCATTCTTAAACAATTCTGATCTCAAAATGCATGTATTAAAGACTGAGAAGAACTGAGCTCTTCCATTCATTAATTCTGTGCCTTTCAACATCAACCCAAATATTCCTTCTTTAAATAATTCCTCAGTTTAAATATGCTTTTTGATTCAGCAATGTTAAATTGGTATTTCTCAGAGTCAAACTGGGACGATAAACAAGATTTCCCAAACCGTCAACAACTTTGTTCATAAAACATAATTCAAAGTCCTCTGAAAAGCTGACATGTTTATTTAGCAGTTAACTTTTCTTTAAACATAATCAAGTGGAAAACCAATGATGGTAATCATGTAGAGTGCATCCTCATTATCAAATGTTCCTCTGACATATTACCTCAGCTGCTTTTAGCCACAACAGCCTACTGATCTATAAAACATAGAAGTAAATTCAATTGTAGATTGATGTTACAAACTGCCTTCAACATTTTCATCTGCAGTTGACTGCACCTGCATAACTTCAAGTATTTCAGAGACATACTAAACAGAATAGTAAGGCTAATGTTCACAACATATAATGGGATACAACATATATTGGGGTAGATATTTTCAGTTTTAGATCATGCTTTTTTTGGCAGAAAAAAAGCTAAGGGCTATTAAAAAGAAAATAATCATAAAAGATACATAAAAGCAATGTAAAACTGGTACAGGAAAATAAAAGGCATCACTACAGTAAAAATAAAAAAAGTTATTATACAAGTCTGATTTTCAAGTCAAAGGAAAAAAAAGGAAATCATATATTAAATATAAGTGTTTATTTAAAATGACTTCCCTAAGTTTTCCTAGTATTAATTAATTAGAATTTAATTTGTTTGCAGTCTTTCTTGGAAAAAAATCATATCTAAAGAAATGTATTTATTTTGTTTACAGTGAGAATATGTTTTATAAACCAGCAAATTTTATCCTTGAATATAATTGCCTATCTAATTTCAAAAAGGAAATCAAAGTGGATTAAAAATACAGAATAAAGTGTTTCACAGACATGGACACGAACATTTCTGTCACTTTTAATTTTCTACCTTTGGAGTGGAAAATACAGCATTCTCTATAAGCTTTCAGGGTCATAGTTAGCCTGTTCTATGATGACAACATGCATCTTTGATGATGTGGATAAATACATCTAAAATTCAAGCCTCCCTTCTAGCAAAACTGTAATTCTATACAGAAGGTCAATGACAATCTGCCTATTAAAGCCAACTGCTTTTAAGTAGTAAGCAGCATTTTCTTGTTAAAATTTTTCCTCTCTCTTCACTGCTATCTGATTTCTGCAGGGATATTCATCTATTTACCATGCTAAATCCTGTTGTTCTTCTTTTGTGTCTAACACTATTCTTTGCTCATTTCCTAGGCGCAGACAAACAGAACTGGTGTTATTGTTAGCATTCTCCAAAGGCACAGTCAATGACTATCTAGCTAATCCCCTCCTACTTATTATTCAGCAATCAGTGTCTGCCAATAGGATTTGGGAATCCCAGAAGAGAGTGTTTAAAGGGAAGGGTTAAATTCCTCTTCTTTAATGACATCCTTTGTTCTGGGGATCATCCATCATATTCATGGAATCCATTCCATGGAGAAACCTAGGGCTGCCAATTAAATTAAATTGAACTAGATGGACAGGCATCCAAGTGGATGAGATCACTGTCATGACGTGAAGTAACTTTATTAATGGTAAGAATCTATGCTGGTACAGAGAGTTCTTTTAATCTGCTCCAAAGGCCCATGTATTCCTTGCAGAAAGATGCATTTGGGAGGTATCACCTCCAGAGCTAATCTCCCTGAGAAGTGGTCATATTAAGAGAAATCTGCTGAGGTGCTTGATCTAACATTAAAGTGAATTTATCAGCTACTCCCAACTTTTTGAGAGACTAATTGAGTTATCAAAGGCTGCAATGGGGAATGTAAAGCCTTCTGAGAACAGATCTGTAATATAGATAAAATCCTTAACTCATGCCATGTGATTATCTTAAAATGTAGCAACAGTCTGGGTGCTAAAACTCACCTGAATTTAAGATTTTTCTTTTGCCTGTCTAAAGCCTTTCTCTGCCTACCAGAATTATGCAAAATATAAGGCTTTTGGGATAGGAAGAACACAAAAAAAAAATCCCCAAACCCAACATCTTACTTATACTGTGCCCTCTTTCAATGCCTTCAGGTATGCTTGATGCTCACTAGGGTAAGTTGTGTAAAATTTGTTGTTCAACTGTTTACATGTAAAGCATTTGGAGCACTGGACAGGCTCCCCAGGGAAATAGTCAAGCCTAAAAATATTCAGCAGGCATTTGGACAATGCATAGAGAAACATGATGTGAATTTGGGGGTTGTCCTATGCACAGATAGGAGTTGGACTTGATGATCCTCGTGGGTCCCTTCCAACTCAGGTGATTCTATGATATCTTAATCTTTCATCTTTTAGAGACTTTCAGTAAGAATACTCAATTTCCCTCATTTTCAGTGGGATCACGCATGATTAATATTAACAATTAATGCATCATCTTCCTGAAGTAGAGCTTATAATAGTGACATATGCTTACACAGTAAGGCTATTATTAATGTAGACATTAATTTCGTCTATGAAAATTCAACCTTGCCCAAAATTTAGCAAGATAATTACTTAACTCATTTTTGCTTTGTAAAAATGTGTTTCTTTGATGTACATACAAGCTGGGAATGGTAGAACAGATTCTTGAAAAAGAAACTAGTAGGCTGGTACACCTGAATCTGCTGAAGAAAATTTATTGTATCCCACTGACACTTTGTAAGAGATCACCTTCCTATACATAAATAAACATGAATGTTCACAAGGACATTGTTGAATATATTTTGAGACAATGTTGTGTCTACAGCATATACATTTTCATATGATTATCACACAAATCTGTGAAAATAATTACCCTATTAATAATTACGGAAGAAATTATAAAGGGGCAATAAAGACATGTTAAAATCAGAAGTATTATAGTACGGCTCACAAGACTTGTATGACAGAACAGAAGATACAAGACTAGCTTTGACCCTGTAAACCTTTTACGCTGCAATCAACTACAGTGACAATACGCTGAAGGTGTTCACTGCATGAAGAGGTGAAAAGAGGTGATTGTGAGAAGTGTGAAGACAATTCTATATCCATAATACATTCATACCAGAGTGCAAGGACATCTGTTAAAAAGCTTTCTCCTATCAAGCAGCTTTAGAGATACTTGAGTAGAAACAGGTAAAGAATCACAGAGGATAATATAACAAGATACTATAAGGAATTAGAAAGGACATGTATTATAATCTTATTCTACCTAAAAAGTATATCCTGTCCCATGAATGCAACTGGCAATAATTGTGAGTAATTAATAATTACACCATGTCACACGCACAGAGAAAAATCTTTAGCATTCTCAAAATACATTGATGTTATTTACATTTTCTCTCCCAGAGGCATGCTCAGTGAAATGAATCTGTGAGCAGATCAGGAGAAACTGTGGAGATTTTAGTTGTGTCTAATTCATTCTACTTAAAGAATATGAGAAGGGAAACAAAAAGAAACCCCACTCCCTCCACCCCACATTAAATGTGTGTATATTCTTTCAGTATTTGCAAATCAAGTGTCTTGCCAGCCTCTCAAGAGCCCTAGAAGTCAGATTGCTTGTCCCCAGTTTTTGGAGTGTCATTTCACTGACAAGTTCATCTTGTGACCTTCCATCTGCCACCAAAGTAAAATTAAACTTTTTCAAAACTCTGAGTAGTTTTGCACATCCACTGGCCTTCCATCATCTTGGTTGCACTAATATTCCTGGTTACGACAGATTTGTCCTCCTTGAGCTTCTCCACAGTGCTGCTAGTCTCCCTGCGCAAAATTTTGTTCATTCAAACTCTCTCTGTTGCACTGCTGGTAAAGATAACATGCTAACACAATGCTAGCATCTTGTTCCATGACCAGGAGAACTAATTACAGCTTATTTTCTGCAATTTTTTGTATTAGTGTTGACTAGCATATCTTGGAAGGTACAATGTGCTTGAAGCTTTCTCAGTAACTAAGGCATTATCAATGACTTTCTTCCGTCAAGAGTCTCCAGTGTCTAATAATC
Organism: Piaya cayana; assembly: GCA_013389865.1. Classification (NCBI taxonomy): domain Eukaryota; kingdom Metazoa; phylum Chordata; class Aves; order Cuculiformes; family Coccyzidae; genus Piaya; species Piaya cayana. The sequence goes on along the minus strand of WAAB01001647.1, from coordinate 27,271 downwards.
TGTGACATTGTTTTTTCACTTATATTGGGCACTTACATTGTCTATTTCAGCTGTCTATAACCACAAAATCTGTGGTAATTTGTTTTTGCAGCCCATGTCATTTCACAGATACCAATTCAGAAGTTATGGGTAATCAGGGAAACAAGCAGACAGATTGCAATTTCATGGAATTATTTCTAAGAAAACCCTGAAAATGAAATGTATTCAAATATTAAATTATTTTTCCATAACTGTTGTTTTACGATCTCCCTAGACAGGATTTTTTTTCTCCTTGAATATCTGTAAGGCACCTAGGCGATCATGAATGTTACCATGGGCTATGATTTTCAAATATCACTTTCTGGCCAGACCAATGCAAAATATGCTGAAATGACAACTGATTGAGGACAAGATTAGCCTGATTAAAAGGATTCGCTGTTGTGCACAGATTGATTCTAATCTAACTAATCCAGACACTTCCACTTACTTTGCAGTACTTCTTTGTGCTTTTCACACAGACAGGTACATTCATTTACACCTAACCAAGGACAGTATGCGGGGCATAGCCCCAGGTTCCTTGCATACCTCCAAGGAAGGAGTCCATATACCAGATATGTGTCTAACTTCCCATTAGAGTACATGGAGACGTATTTAAAAGAATTAACATAATGTTCACTCTGATGTCGATATTTACAGTTGTTCTGAATCTCATTGGTAACTGACTATGTGAATGTGGACAAAAGTTCCATTCCAGATGTCTAAATATAGATGGAGGTTACCATCTTTAGGCAGAAATATTTAAAAATACTTGGTTTCCTACACTAAATATAGCATTATTTGTCTTCTGTAACAAGACAGTTTGCACAGAATCTTGGCAGTGATTATGAGTAGAGCGGCAGAACTGGCATCTAATTGGATTCTTTTTATTTCTGTGTTAGGAAAGGCCTATTTTGATTAATCAGTCTTGCTACAAAAATGTGCTATTTCTTTCACAGCGGTTTTCAAGAAAGCTGTTTTGAAATTTCTTGGAAGACACGCTCCAGCTTGTTGTCCCCAGCTGTGTTACATCACACAACAACACACTCACACATGATTAATGAAAACCTTATCATCCTACACCAGTCAAGAAAACTAATATAAATTACCTTGCTTATATTCCTACCCCTTCTATAAGGATAACATACTCCTACTGCTACTTTAAAAAAAATGTAACACATTACCTTTTTTCACTTTGAGCAAAGGACAAGAAAGTAAAAGTTTCAAGAGATTACAGAACAAAATTAACCAAAGGCCAACATACTTTGATCAGAGTATAAAGATCTGGGGGGTGAGGGGTGGCAAAAAGCAGGGTGGAGGGGGTAGGAGGGGAGGGCAATAAGCTAAAGCTTAGAGTTACCATTGTTCAGCAAACACTGTATTTTAAAACCTTCAGTGCACAATAGATAGCACCTATTTGAATACAGCTGTAAGGTGCATCCAAGATAATTTCACACAAGGTTGGGAAATTTATGAGTTTAAACTTTTGGGTCAACAGACTCTAAACCTAGAAAAACTAAGCATGTTATTTTCTAAATGAGTAGGAAAAAAAATCTGTTTTAAAATGGAATATACATCAATAGGTCATTCTGAAGAATTTAAAGCACAACAAAAATTACAGGAATGCATTTAATGTATGTTGGAAAACATGCAAAGAACATCTACTATATACCTGCTTTGCTCAAAGGCAAAATCCTTTTAAAACAAATAAAAATTAAAATCAGTGATTTATAAAAAAACCTCCCAGTCCACCTTTTAGAACAGTTTCTTTTCCTTATGAAGTTACAAAGCCCTTCAAGCCTAATTTTTAGCATTTTTTAATAGCTGTGGTTAGGTTCAGCTGTATTAAGTATGGCTTTGTTTATGTCTTTCTTTGCTTGCTTTTGTTTTAACTGATATTAGACAAAACTGGAAAAAAGTTAAGAAACACAAAAGAAGTTTTATCTTCAGCAAGATTTCAACTAGAATGCATTTCAACACATTTTTAATTTATTAACGTTATTGATTCTGTTATAAATATATAGCAAAAATAAGTAACTGCAACCAGTTCTATAACCTAAAATCAAGAATTACTTTTGCTTTGTGGGAAAAAGAAGTGAAATTAATTTTAAAAGATGGCTAAAACTGACCTCTAGCTAAGCTCTATCTTAGGTTCTTCCATGCCTCTAGGTTTTTATCCAAAAGGAGGAGAGTTGAAATGAACAGAGCGAGAACTTTGTATGCATATCTGCAGTAATGAACAGGAGAAATACCTTCTGTATGTTTGGTTTCACGAGCTATAAACTACTAGCAAATATGTGAAAAGCAATGTATTGTTTAATAATTCTATTTTTGGGTTTTTTCAGTATTTCATTTCTCATCTTGTTTTTGGTTTTGTCCATGTTTCTCTTCTCCTGTTCCTCCTACAAAACATGTAAGAAATTGTTCTTTTGATTTTGATATGCAGTTTTCAGAGGTGTCCAGATTTTTTTTTTTCATTGAAAAAAAATATTTAGAACTAAAAATAATCCACAGAATTAATCTCCAAAGCTGAAATTGCCTTTGGCTATTTTACTTTAAATATTATAATTAATTCAGCTTTTTCCTTATGAAGTATGGCTTTAATAGACTTAGAAATGTATCCTGACTGCAGGTACATGACCCTAAGTGAGACATAGAGTCAGCCACACACCATTATACAGGCGAAACTAAAAAATAATGTTTTAAGCTTTATATTTTTGGTCAGGCACAGAAATTCTGACAATATGGACAGGTAGATTTTAAATGAAAAACTTTTTTCATTCGCAGCTGTAATATGTGTCTAGAAGTAAAGCAAGTAATAAGACAAAGTATTTCACACTTTAGCAAAAGCTGCCTTTTCAATAAATTTACACCAGGTGGTAATGAGCAATATTGTGTGATGCTTACTCTATTCTAAAAAAGTCGGAAGAAATTCTTCTGCCCAGTTCCAAGGTATTAAGTCCGTGAATCTTTCATGTTGACAGTTCAGCTTAAGGCTATAAAACAGAAGAACCTGTTCTACATCTACTGTTTAAAACAAAAGCAGAAAAACTAAATCTCCATAAATCTGCTGTCTTCATTTTATGGCTTATCTATGGCAAAAATGTATCATAAGAAAGATCTGTTCTGATTCCACAGATACATCTATCATCCTACTGGTACCTGTGGACTGTGCTTTCTTATAGAGATTGGTGGTGATGACACAGTTGCAGTATTAAACATACCATAACATTGAGCTACTGCTATTCACTTGCAATTACACTGAGGATCTACAATAAAAATGTATCTACAAAATGTTCATGCACACACCATACTCCTGAAGTAATGCAAGTTCACATGGTCATGTTTTCCACATTGATACTTCTTCCAAATAGCACACTTTCTTTTAGAAGCTCTATCAGAACAAAAGCAAATGGCATAAGACAGCACTATGATTCTGAGTACTTTTTTTTCCAGAGGAACTTTCAGTCCACATCCTTTGAATACAAAATGCATAGAAATATGAGATTTCTTCATCAAATTACTCATAAACTCTCCAAAAGATATCAGTCTATCCAGTTCTGAGTTGTGTTTTATTAAGCTGCAGCTACTTAAAAAAAAAAAACCTACATAGCTTTATAGTCTCACCTGTAAAGTTTGATCACAAGAGAAGGCAGCTAACAGATAAAGTATTTGCTCATCTGGAAGAAGGATTCAACAAGCTGGAGTGTACTTGTGATGGTATGTAGGGTGAGGACAGCAAAGGAAAGCAAAGTTGAGAATGCTTGAAAAAATAAAATATTTTTTTGCTAAAAAGAAGAAAAGTAAAACCTTGGCCAAAGGATTCATTTTGCATCTGAATCTCTCTCAAAACAGTCTCTGATTGTATCTTAATCTTGTGAATAGTCATCTCTGAAAAAGTATATATAAGCACACGATTCATTAAGGGGTCACTACAGAGCATATGCAAGAATAACTCCCCTTTAGGTAAATGGTTTACTTGGGTAGTATACAATGGAGTGGCAATGCATGTGGTTTGATGTAGTAACTCTGTACATAGTTGCAGCCCCCTTTTTTGGACGGCTCTATCACAGCAGTAATTTCATAATACTTTGAAACTCATTGCCAGAAAATATCAACTAAGTTGAAAAGAAGAAACATTTTTAAGAAAAAATGATAGCTCAGTTTCCTTTAAGCATGAGTCAAGTGTGAGAAAAGGGGACAGAAATACACACAAGTACCATTTAGTGGAATTTATTCCATAAAGGTTGTGAAAAAAAGTATGTTCAATGGATTATTTGGATATTTGCAAAGCATGAAGAAAACAGCTAATTACATAAGCTATCAACAACTTCCCATGCAAAAAGCTTATAAGGTTTCTGACCTGATATCATATTCATTTAATCTCATTTATGAAACTGCTTGAGGAAATATTCAGCTGCTTTCTGAAAGACTGACTTGGGGATTATTGGATCTGTATAATTGTTCAGCTGATCAGACTTTAAAAGATACATTTTGTTTTACATTAATCTTGCAGAAATGGGCAATGAAATTGAGAAATAGATTGCTGTCTAAAAGTGTTGCCAAAAAATGTCTAGCTAAGAGTAACCACAACTACTTAGTTTTTTAAGTCTCATTTTCTTATTTTCAATCTTTATTCAACATCTGTTGTTCCCCTCCCTCCTCTGCAACGTAATTATGCAGAAATCCAGCATAAAACAGGTTGAGCAGTTAATAACAAGCAGCTTAAACATTTTTTCACATGAATGCCCTGCAGATGCTTCCTTCTTTTTGTTTTTCCTTTGGCTTCTCATTTCATTTTTATATGTTTCTTTCCTGGTTTTGAAGTATGCTCTCGCAACATATGGAAGCACCTGAAAATGAGTCTGGGAAAAGCACACTTTCCTAAGACTCTCACAGTGATAGGTTAAAGAGCGAGAGTGAAATTCAGTTTGTCCAGTTAAAGAAGAAGGAATTTTATTGAGATAGTTTCTCACCACACTCCAGAGAGTTTTCTAGAGCTCTTAAAGATATTCTGTACACTCGTTGACAATCTTTCAGTATATGCCTATGTATATGTTTTCTTTTGTAGAGGAAAGGTTCACTTTGCTTTTCTGTACTTGATATAAACTCACTATATATCAAAAGTAATCCTGGCTCCATGATAAATACTCCTCTTTTTGCGATACTTCATATCAGTAATTAGCACTTGACATTTAGCCTGAAAGAGATGGAAAAATGTAATACTGATAGATGTTCAAAGGTCCAATAAAATATAGGAGTCCCTCCATGCAGAAACAGGTACAAGATGCTGGTTTCCCCTGAATTCCCAAATTGTTCACAGATTAAGATAAATAAAGGATCCTAATTAGTCTGGAAAAAAATGTTCAAAGCCATCTGAGCTAACAGAGGAAAAAACACTAAAAGTCTTGGAAACTTTTACTTTAGTCCACATCAGAACAAAAGGACAGTAAAAATTTCAAAAGACAAAATTACGCAGAAATAGAATGGATTGCATTTTTGTGATATATGTAAACAAAAAAGCATAGTGGGTGTAGCTGCATGAATAACCAATTGTAATTAGAAGATTCTATATTTATGTTAGCATAAATACTTAACTGCAATTACACCATGAATGTTGAATTGGTTTATACAAGAAGAACCCAAACAAGCCTGATAAGGGTGAATGTTTTCCCCACAGATTTAGTCATGAATAACTCTTTATATTTGCCTTTTGAGGACTAGGCGGGGTGGTGCGGGCAAGGGCATCATACTGTCACTGATTTACCTTTATATTCTTGTTTTTTGAGAAATCTGTTGCCTTTGTTTCATATTTTCTGGCAGAATTCCATAAGAATAGTGTATTTTAATATTTTCCTAGCCTGCCTGCTGCATGAATTTTTACGTTTGTTTGGAGTTTCACTCATATATTTATTATGGTACAGTTGGATGACATACTACCTTTTATTAATATGACATCACATAATCTGATGGCTCCTGCTGGAGGAAAAGTATTATCTGTTTTCATTTGCCTCACAAGAGGAACTAAATAGTTAAAAATCAGCACAGAAGGCACATGTAAATTCGTAGTTTACCTATAAAAAATTTGTTCTTTAAGAGGACCACAAATCTGCAGCTTCTAATATTCAGGGTTTAAATAGTAAAGTTAAGTTTGACACAGATGAATAAAAGAATGTTCCTTAACAGAATTTTTTTTTAAATCCATGAGATAACTATCTTTGCTTTGAGAAAAGAAACATGTAGGAGAGTTACAGGTTATGAGAATATTTCATTTTCATCTGTTCTTCTGAAAGCTGTCTGCTTTCCTGGCAGAAGGTTAAAAATCATTTTCAAGTAAAAAAACCCACCATCACCAACACCAAATTCCAATTTAAATTCCACTTTTGTGATAAGGAAATAAAAAGTATTTGATTTTTTTATATAGTATCTAATACTAGAAGCTGCTTTAATAATGAAAGATTACATGGATAGCTTTTGTAATGTGCCCAGTGAAGTTAGCCATAAATATGTGCATATATAACAGAAAAATTCTTTTGTAATGCAAAATTTTACTTTGCAAAAAAATAATATTTCCATGAAGGAGTTCTTCAGCATATGCTTGAAATGACTATCTTTATAGTTTCACTTTTAAATTATCAAAGTCACGGAAACTTATTTTCACACTGTTTTCACCTGCTCCAAGCAAAGGATTCAACGCAGAAGAGACAATTTGGGAGCAGGCAAGATATGCTAAAGAATGTGAGAAGAAACTGAAAGACACCTGGCACATCTTACATCTGGTGTGTCTTGAAATTGCCTTGGAAGCCTGCTTAGAACTCCCTGCCACGTAGTGTGTTCTACCTACTGTGCACTGATATGCACCTAGAAAATTAGGAATCTTGGAATGGACCCAGCCAGACTGCAATTTAAAGTGAAGTTTATCATATTATCCAGGATAAAGAGGACTGGGGAGACTTGAAAAGAAAAAAAGAAAAAAAAACCCAACAAATACAATAGCATCTTCAATACAAATACCAAAAGCTCTTTTATACAGGATTGATTTGACTGTGCTATGGTTTGTGGTAGTTTTTCTGCACATCATCATAGTTCATATGGAAGAAAAGTAATACAATACTGTATTGTTGCACTGCAAATTATATTCTCCTCAGTTAGCTTCACATAACATCTTCCAAGCATCATACAACTTTTTTCAGTTTCAGGATTTCCTGGTAGGAAGCCTACTAAATAGAGTACTATAGCAAGTCAGTACAAGAATTTAATTTCCAGTTTTATGATATTGGGCCCACAGCTCAGTACACTGATCTATAAAAGATGTGCAATTATATCTTGTTGAGATGACTAATAACACCAGAATCATGACTTCAAGACATAATAAGGACATGACTTCATGAAATCAGGAGGAGCAATAAATAACACTGCTCCTGACAGTAGATGTTCACTTGTTAAAATTTACATACTCTTTGCATATATTTTAGGATAATTCTGGGAAATTAATTTTATGAAAAACCAGTTCTTCTTAAATTTAAAGTCCAAGAAGAGAGAGAAGTTATTTCTTATAAGAACAAATCCTTTCTACATGTGAAACTCAAGATTTTTTAATACTGTTCACCAGATTTTGTAATTGCTGTTAAGTAACTTTTCATGTGCTGCAGTAAAGTTATGACTACTATATAAAAATATACCACCACCTCAAGTTTTTACCAAGACATGACAGCTCTCAGAAGAAAGCAATATCCTCATATCTTTGCATTTTAATCTGTCTGGTTTATGCTATATGAGAATGTGCTATATCTTTTTGCCAGAAATGAACAATGATATAACCTATTATCCATGACTAAGACTTGCAATTGTGAATAGCATAATTATCAGTGCACTTTCAGGTCCTATCTATATATCATTATTAGATGATGTATCATATACATTAGGTGATATAATTCACAACATAACATGGGGCTAAACATTACATTGCTTAGATATGTAAACTAAGAAGTTAGACTTTTTATCATCCTTGTTGACTCAATGGAAAAAGAGAGGTTCAGAGTAAAATTCACTTTAAATTCTTAACAAAAAGAGACTAAAATTCTTTTGGAGCAGGCTATTACTCTTGTTTGGCTAATGAAAATGAGGAAGATGAATCAGTAACCTCATGAAGTTCAATAAGGCCAAGTACAAGGTCTGAGAGATAAATGTATTGAGAATAAACCTTCAGAGAAGGATTTGGAGATACTGATGGATGAAACATTGGTCATGAATTGGCAATGTGTGCTTGCAGCTCAGAAAGCTTACTTGGACTGCATCAAAAGAAGCGTGGCCAGAAGGTTGAGGTAGAGCAGAAGCTCTATCCTGCTCTGGTGAAAACCTGCCTAGTGTACTGTGCCCAGTTCTGGCATCCTCAGCACCAGATAGATATGGACCTGCTAGAAAGGGTCTAAAGGAGGGCCACAAAAATGATCAGAGGGCTGGAACACCTCTCCTATGAGGAAAGGATGAAAGAGTTTGGGTTGTTCAGCCTAGAAAAGAAAAATATCTGGGGAGACCTTATTGCATCACATCAATACATGTAGGGGGCTTATGAGGAAGATGGAGGGACACAATTTACAAGGGCCTGTAGTAACAGGACAAAGGACAACAGTTTTAAATGGAAAGAAGGTAGATTTAGAGTAGATACTTGGAAGAAAAATTTTACAGCAAGAATGATGAGTCCCTGCCTGCAATATGGGGGTTGACAACAAAACTGTCTCTGCCAAACAGAAAGTGATCTGCTCTTACTCAAGTCTTCTCAGATGAAATGTCATATATCTCAATATGACATTTCATAGTTCAACCAGAATTTTAACTAGAATTTGAGTCCTTTGGGGCATAGATTACAAAAAATGCATTAATTTAAAGTTGAGGCACTCAGCTGTTTTTTCCTTCTGGAGACAAAATAAGAGATCTTAAGCCAAGAGCTTAATACACCACTGGGAGGTACTCAGATACTGCTGTGATGAGTATCAACAGAGTTAATAAGAATATCAAATATATAGTAAAAGAAATGAGGGAAAGGGTTGACTTTCAGAGAACTACCTGCTCTTTTCATGATAACTAGGCAGCATATGTGCAAGACATGCATATATATTTATAATCCTTTTTTTCCTACTACACAGTGATGATAGCGATCTCCTCTTTTGCGCTATGCCCATTTGACAAGCCTGATTTCTTCAAAAAGAGATACATGCCTTTCACTTCAAAATTGAAAATATGGCTTAAAGGCCTGAATGCTTTTAACTTACTACATTTTGCCTGAACAAACAAGAATATTAATCATAAGCATAAAATGACTAATATGAACAAAACTAGCAACAAACCACTAGCACACTGGAATGACTGCAGCATAAAGACTAATTTATTAAAGATAAAAAGTGAGCTAGATCACCCAGTGTAGTTACTATTACACACATTTTCTTGTTGGACTCCTGTTTTGAAGAGTCAATTTCAAAAAAAAAGTCTGAACACCCTCTGCCCCCCTCCCTATACGCCCCCCC
>WAAB01001647.1:0-17438 GCA_013389865.1 Piaya cayana | reverse complement strand
CCCCCCCCCCCCCCCATTAGAAGATGTTTCAGGCAACAAGGATTTGGGGCCATTATCCTTGATAGAGCATGCTTTGCCCTAAGCTATTTTTCTGCTTTCATAACATGAGCCACCAATGTTCATTTGGAGACAGACATGAAAACACAACTGTATTTCACTCATGAACTAGTACTCATGTTTTGTTAAATGCATCCACTTAGTCAATGACACAGACTCATTTTCTCAATGTGGAGAAAGTGCTATTATTCAAGTGTGAAAACTCACTATAATATTTTTCTTGCTCATATATTCCAATTAGTTAGACTGGATGTCCAAGATAATCATGTAATTACCTTCCAATGTATTGCCCTAAAGTACAGAGAAATTTGAAGAAGTTGCAAACGTAAACTTCTAAAATAAAGAACATTATATAGCTGTAAACAAAGACAAAAAAGTACGCAGATTCTTGTTAGAAGTAAAACACTACATTAGAATAAATGTGCCTGATCAGAGGGAGTCAAATTAATATAATAAGCTTAACAAAAAAAAAAGGAAAAATATGTAGGAAGAAGTGGTGAAAAGATAAAAAAATACATGCCTTATAAGAAAAAGGAAAAAAGTGATCAAAAGATAAAAGGCTAATCATGAGATCAGAAATATCCCATAATTAAGAGCTAATAAGAGAAAAAAATCAAATAGGAAGGTGAAAAAAAATTATGTGACTAATAGGAATTACCAAAAATTCTAAATAACAAAGATAGAAAAAAGTGAAAATGGAAGAAAAATATGCAAGAACACAAAAAACCCCCCCATGAAATAAAAGGAATGTTAAAAGTAAAATGTTGGGGGACAGATGTAATGCAATGATTGGATCAAAGGAGTAACACAAGTTTCACAGGTGTTACTGAGACTGAATAACAGTACATTTAGAGATGAAGATGATTGAACTGATTTCTTTTAAAAAGGAAAGACAGGAACTAAGAACTCTTATGAAAGAAATGAAATAAAATTCAGAAAACGATCAATTTGAGCCACTTGAAAACATCTCTAATATCTGTGCAATCTGACTAAATGTGTAACTTCCTAATGCATATTTTAGTGCCCATCAACAGTACATAAAGTATTACACGGAAACGTATGCATAATAATAATACAAGCCTAAACCATTCAGCTGTATCACAAATAATAATTATCTGGGACAGTAAAAGATCATGGCAAAAGCTAATCTAATAAGTCTTCCATTATCCTTTAATACTTTCAAACTGTGCCGTGAGCTAAACAGTTGTCAAAAATGAGTTCTGTTTACACTGAGCTGAGTATCAGAGAAATAAACAGAGATCACTGCTGAGCTCTAATTACAAAAACAAATTGTTCTCTGTAATCGAACTGAAAAGGTTAGTCTCCTTCTCCTCCTGTCCCCCATTAGACTTTATGCTTATTGGAGGCACAAAGGCGAATGAAAGATCATATGTCATTTGTTGAGCAGAAAGGAATTGTAGGAGAGGAGACATAGTAGAAAGATCCCACCAGATAATGCTGATTAGTTGCTGCCTTGCAGGGATGAGGTCACAGAGAGCAGAATGACTACTTTATACCAGATATTGTATTTCATTTTAACTCAGCTAATAGCATACTCCCTTCTCTCCAAAGTGCAGTGGCAAAAGTGTGGTCTACCAGATAAATGCAATCCATAGCTATCCTCCTTCTGAAGGGAGGTACAGACTGTAGAGGTTGTGCAGGCAGGCACAGGGATTCTCTTCTCTGCTCAAGACTGAAGATTGTATGGACTACATTCCCCATATCCCATATATAAAATTTGGTGTTGTACACACTCCACCCGATACAAATATGATCTAGCATAAAAATTAGAGGAAAATCAATTGTGTATGGATTCAGTAACTATACTATTAATAAGCCTGCATTAGAAGACTTGAGTGCAGATTTCACATTGTGAATCACTGCCCATATGCATGTTCAACATGAACAGAAGTAGAACAGCTCTCTAATTCTCACATCTTGTAAGTTTTTATTCTTTCCCTACTGGGGAAAGATTGCATGCTACTCATTTCTAAGAAATAAAGTCTTATGGTGATGGGCACTTTGATGTCCAGCTCCCCACTTCCTGGTCCTCTTGTCAATATTTTTGTTCTATCACAATCACAGATTAGCTTGTGTCTGGCACCAGTACAGATGTTTATGCCTGAATATAAAATGCCTACTGCATATTAACAGCCATGGTTGCCTGCACTATCAGTTCTCTACACACACGTAATTCATTTCTTGAAAGAAATGTTATTACAATGCAACTAAATATAACACAGCAGGTATCACTGTGGTGAGAGTAGCCCATCACAGTCAGACTGTAAAAATTTGTTTTACACAAGCTAGTCTATGCTTGTTCACTGTCAGAGACAATACATTTTGCACTATCACTTATGCTGTTTTCCTTTCTAGCATGATAGTTACAATCTATATTTCTCAGCTCTGTGCCCCAGGGATTAAAACTACCAAAGTACAAGGAAAGCAAATATACTAATAAAAATGCAGTACTAACCCACCTATGAACAGAACCAGAGTCACCTTTGATTTTCAATATGCTCAGAGCCCTATCCAAGATAGTTGTTACATCACTACTTTAAAATACGAAAACCAGCTGGAGAAAACATCTTTTTTTATGAATGACTGGTACCTAACAAACAGCCTAGCTTAGATAAGAATACTGATTCATTATAGCTAGTACACTGTTTGTATCTAGAACTCAATTAAAAGAAAAGACTACTGAAAAACTTTATTACGATGGCAAAACATACTGTTACTTTGAATAATGAATTACAAAAAAAAACCAAAACCCAAAACATAAAAAAGGCAAATATATCTACTTAATTCCCACTTCCTACAAAACTACACAAGATCTAAAAATTTAAGGCTCATTTAAACCAAATGGAGTGGATCATTAACAGCTTATTGAAGATGTCAATCAAGAGGAGATGTGGGGAGAATATAAACACATGTGAGTACTGGCAGTTCTCATGCCCGATTTTTCCTTCTTGTTCTGCTCATGGGAAAATTCAGTCTTGTACCCCTGTCAGAACAATAAAATCTCTCCAGCGAATATTTCCATATATATTTTTTTCATAAAACTTCTCCTCTTATTATATAGATATTGCAAAACCTGATGCTCTAGAAGAGGACTGCCTATTTTATTTATCTGGGCTAATTAAATTAGAATGACGTTAAAGTTTGCTATTAGCACCTTGGGATTTTTAACACATTTAACTAGGTGCATCGTATCTGTACTTATACTACATTTCCAAAATCTGTGTGCTAGAAATGTTGTACTATTTGATTTTTTTTTTCCTGTCCTATGAGTTTGAATTTTCTGTTGGGAAAGGAATTATTTACAGTAGCTATTCAGTCTGCAAGAAAAATACATTGTTCTATGATATACTTCTTATAACTGTCCAGGTCACAGAGTCCTTACTTCAAACAGCAAAAAAAACTGAACACAACTCCATACCATCTGCTTAGTTTAGAATGATGAAAGTATACATTTGCTTGGGTAGTTACTAGTGTAACAGGACTTGTAATCTAATTAAGCTTGTAATACACACATAAAACAATTAAAAATGAATGACAGTGGAACTTTTAAGCTCTTATATGTAAATATGGTTTATAATTAAGAATTCTCCTTTAAAATACAATATAATATAATATGAATGCATTGTTTAGGAGTTTATGTCTCATATGTGATACAATGACAGCTTCCAACTTGCTGTAACTTGTTTGGTAATTTGAAAATGTAACTTACTCCTTAAACTTTAATATGTACATTTCTTGCACAGTCAAAATGGTTATTCATTCATGCAGACTGCACATCAAGTAGATTACTTTAAAAAGATAAAATAAGATAAAATTGCAGGAAGCAATGCTGTAAATAGTTTGAGACTCTCATGCAACAACTTGCCTATATCTAGTAGGAACTTTTTTTCAAAAGATATGATTCTTTCAGAAGATGAATAAAGATTTTTTTTTTCTGTTGCAGCATCTGTGAAAATGTGTAAAAAATTTCTCTGCTAGGAAGTGCCTAATTTCAGAAAACAGTATAAACTGCAACAGGCTAAAGGAACTACCCACTTCTCCATTTGGTCAAAAATAAGTTTTTCAGCCCGAGGCATTAAAAACCCCCATGGTAGTAGCCATATATTTGTTTTGCTTTAAGCAACTTTGCAGTGCAGATTCCTGACCTTTCAGGCTAGTAAACATCATTGGAAAAGGCACAGTTCTGACAGAAGCATGCTTCTCCTTTTTTCAGGCTGTGCTTTCACGATAAGTAAAGCCAAGCCAGACTTGTCCTGGCTGGCACCCACTCTGATAGTGTTTCTATCCTGTTTTAACATTAGGGTGAGTAGACTCCAGTAGCTAAAAGAAAGGCATATAGTTTTCTGTAAGTGCACCTTTTTGAACTGGCATGCTGCAGGACAACATCAACCCTCTCTTCCTGAAAATCCCCAGCTGGAGAAAGAGGAATATGCCAAGTTGATGAAACCATGATTATTTAACTGACTTAGACCAGTTAAAACTGTGAAAGTAATTTTCTAATACTGGAGAGGCCGTGACAGAGAATGAGCTCATCAGGAGGTAATACTTGTCATGGACAGCTGCTTACATTTTTATCCTTCCTCTTGATGTTAGAAGTTTCCTTCTCATTTTAAACACATTAATACATTCAATTAATGAATTCTTGTCCTTCCTAGGCACCAGCTGTTTCCACTGCCAAAGAAAGCTGTTTATGGAAGACACTTCTAGGATGTGAATTCTTCACAGTGGGGACACAAATTTCCCCATGTAAACTGTGACCACAAGTCCAAAGCTTGTCACATGCATTAAAAAGACAGTGTAAGTTTAGCTTATAAGCTACAGAGTGACAGAACCCAGTCTTACATCTGCTTCTGAAGAAATATCATCACAAGGGTGTCACAAAATCTAAAGGGAAAGAAAAAAGCTGATTCAAGGTCAGCCAGCTGAAGAAGGATGTTGTGATGGAAGGACAAAAAGGACATTCTGAATATCTATATGCTAGAAATGTCTTCTGTTTCCTTAAATTATATACTGTATGCTTACTTGGGTAGTACAAAGCCTCAAGATCTCAATAGACATACTGAACAGGAATTTCTCCATATTTTCTATTGGTTCTCAATTTACTGTCTATGTCAGCTCTAGAACCTGGCCATAATATTTAAGGCTTTTGCTCTGCCGGATGTATGTGAGAATAATTTTCTCTTCATTGCACAAGGAGACAGCTGTGTGCTCTAGGACACTCTCACGAGTGATAAGCTTTCAAGACTAGAAATAAAATGTTCTATCTGAAGAAATAAACAGGGCCTGCAGTCAGATTCTCCTGCACTGAGAAAGTAATCAAAACCAAGAATTAAAATGAAAATAAACAAAACCAGAAGCTCAACAGCAGTAAATAAAAAATGTCATGTCTGTAAGCTAAGGGTTGGAAAGTCGAGCCTGTCATTAACACCTCCATGGCTACATCAAACTTACATGATGTGGATCTACTGGAATATACATATTGTCCCTGGATTCCAATGCACATACCCAATTCTTGTTCTTTTAATGGAAACCAGACTGTAATGAGGTAAAAAATAATTCAACAGAGGTGTGAGTTCCCATGCTGCATTTTGTCCCAAAAAGTAGTTGAGTACAAACTGGTCTTATGATTTGGTCATGTCAATGTCTAAATGACTGAAGATGTTAGTCCTCACAAGCTCTGATAAGAGGAACCTGAAAATGTGATTAAGGGGTAGGTAAGATCTGAATCCCATAGACTTTCACCTGCTGTATGTAACCAATTGAATGTGCTGTATCTGTTTTTTTTCACTAGAAATACAACTTCAACTTTTTTTTACAGCCTAACACATTTTATTAATACAAGAAAACAACAGTAATTTTGTGGCCTTTCATACAACTCTATTGTCAATTTTAATTATTATTTTCCCCAGTTCACTTTCCTTGCATACTATTCCTATGAAATAGCTGGAATAGCTGCTTTGGAATCAAAACCATTTCTGCTGGATAGAACAAATGGCAGGATATGCTTGAGGAGTTACACGGCTGGCAGTTACCACTGAGGATAAAGAATATAATGCTAATTCTCAGCAGGCATCAGAGTGGAATTCAAGCTCAGCTGAACAGAGTCGCAGGTATCCTTGTCTACCTTTGAGTTGTTCAACTTGACAGTGCAGTGTACCATAGCTTTACATTTAGACTTATTTTATTCTTTTCAGTAAGGAAATCCTGAATACAGGATAGATGGCATTGCTGGTTGAATCAGCAAGCAAGCTGTTAACAGGGCATGACCAGGTCAAATATTCCACTAGGCACAGGTTTTATTGTAACCTCTTCTTAAAAGAGAAATATGAAGAAATTTGCTTTTCCTAAGGTTCCAGACTGAGAAATTTAAAAGAAATATATATTGTAACTGAAGAAGAATCTAAGAAAAGAAAAGTAAAACCTCTCAGATCATAGAATCATAAAATCATAGAACAACCAGGTTGGAAGAGACCCACCAGATCATCGAGTCCAACCATTCCTTCATCGAGTCCAACCATTCCTATAGAACACTAAATCACGCCCCTCAGCACCTTGTCCACCTGTGCCTTAAACACCTCCAGGAAAGGTGAGTCAACCACCTCCCAGTGCCCAATGACCCTTTCTGTGTAAATTTTTTTCCTAATGTCCAGCCTAAATCTCCCGTGGTGGAGCTTGAGGCCATTCCCTCTTGTCCTATCCCCTGTCAATGCAGACTACTTTGAAAAATCTACCAAGAGGGAAATAAAAGGGTAAACTTTCAGATAAACTGAAAGAATCCTATCTTTGCCTAAGAAAACGCAATCAATGCTCCATGGAACTCAGAATATTAATTCTTTCTCTATTGGTTCTTTGACTAGATCTGGGTTAGTAATGTACATATGACACAGCAAGGAACTGTCTATACTCTGTAACTGCTCTGCCTATAATGTACATATGGCTGGAATGATACCAAGCATACCTTTGGGCTAGGACACCTACCATTCTGCCAGGCTGTCTCAGACATGATTCAGAAGTCAGAATAGTAAGGAATCTCAGCTGTGTGATCCTTCTGCTTAGCATAATGCTCTTCTTGGATTTTACCTCGGACCTTCAGAAAAATTCTGTGTGAAGAGTACTTACAAAAGCAGTTCACTTTTCTGTACTGCAAGGCAAAAGAGACTACAAGTATTTCTGTGGCCAGGTCGTGGAACTTGGTTTTGGGGTCAGACAACCCTTACAGTCAGACTGCCTATGGTTTATATGTACGTAGTGAGGCCATGAGGGTGATACCTGACAGGATCTGAGCTATGGTGAATAAAGATATACTGCCAATATGTTTTGTTTGTGTCTTCTGACTTCCCCTTTGCCAGAATGAGCCATGAAGCTCGCCAGAATGAGCCATGAAGCTCAAGCATAAAACATGAAGCTATGGCAGCCTTGTTAAGAGCCACAGCAAACCAAATGGATCCCATCACAAACCATAAAGCAGGAGTGGATATTGGGTGGAAAAGCAACCTAAGACATTGCTTTGATCAAAGACCTCCACAGTGCACCAGTGAATGCCAGAGCACTAAGATCACATGTACTTAGTTGTAAGACTACACTGAAACACTCTGGAAAATTAATCCTTATCAATTAAGCAGATGAATTTAAAGATTTGTTCAATCGCACTAAACTACTATGTGAATATTCTTATATTCTTATTGTTATATTCTTATTCTTTTCTTTATTTTTATTCTTATTCCTATTCAGAAATAAAATACTCCTGATTCCCTTTACTCTCATTCTCTTTGGAACTGATTTAAGCTCAGTGAATGTACATGCATTTGAAGCACAAATAAAGATGTCTATACAGATATTTAAAGTGATTTCACTAATGCATCTGTAATGTTAATATGGACAAATTTTCACACTGCTCCAGTGTAGAAAAAGAATGAAACATCAATAGGTGTGCTAGAATGAGAAAAATAGTGATAATAATGGATGTTTTCATTCCTGAGAGGAATTCTGCAACAATAACTTATAAAAGATCCTTCAAGTATTTTTCCAAAATCGAAAAGACAACAGAGTAAGGAACTAGCCTAAAACAGGCATTTAGCAAATTCTGTAACAAAGCAACAGTAAAAAATTCATTAAAACATTGTCTTTGATATGCATGATTACTTATATACCCAGCTAAAATGAACATTGCTACTAGATGTACTTAAAAATGTTATTCCTGTTTGCCAAAACTCCTAGGAAGCGTGAAAATAAGTCAGAAGTACCTGAAAATGAGAAATTGATGGCAGTCACTAGAGACTACCAATATAATGGGGTTTTTTTCCTAGAAAATAAGCAAAACATTGTTTTTTTACTGGAACATTAGTAACAAGTAAAATTTGCAAGTCTCTCATAAAAATTCATTATGAAGAGGCAGACATAAGTCAATTGAATCACAAGTGAAAGATAAAATTCAAGATGAAAATGCAACAGCTATGGATCTCTCATAATTGATTTGGAATAAATATATCTTATTTTTTCTGTCTTTCAGTTATGGCCTGTGAGAGAATGGAAAATGACATCACATTTCTGCAACATTTCTGCAGAGATTCTGTTTCTGCTTTCTGATTTTAGATGCTAACACTCATATACTTCTTTGAGTTGAATATTGACTTAGATAACATGAGGGCATATTTTAATTATTAACCAAGGGAAAAGTTTATAATTAATGGAAAAAAATCCAAGAAGGGTAGGCATCATCCAAGTCAGCACAGAAAAAAAGCTGGTGACATTTGAATTTGTTATAAGAGAGCATTTTAAAATTAAATAGAAGTGACAAGCACAGAAGAACATGTAATCTCAGACAATATGCCAACTAGAGTGAGGTTACGAACTGGAGAAAAAGTTAACTCTGTTAACCATGTTTGGAAAAGGAACAGCAAATAAAAACTTCAGCAAATAAGACTCCAGTTGAACAGGGCATGTAAAAATCGGTAACCAGACCAAACCCAAATATTTTCTTGAGTCTGTATATTTTTTAAGTCTCAAAAATCAGAACTGTAGGAGGTGGTTCTAAGTGAGAAATGTGATATAACAGATACCCCATAGAGGCAGTAGAAGGAAAATACTCAGAGGAAGTCAGTGTAATTATAATGCGAAGATACAAAAATCTAGGAAGGATGAAGTACATTTTGCTTAAAACAGCTAGTAGAAGAGTTCATAAGAGGATAGATATCGCTTACTTGATTTAGTTTTTAGCATTCAACAGGCCAGGTTGAAAATGTAATTATGTATATACTACTCTAATACTGGCCATAAAGCATTCAAATTCAATGTCTTTGTAGAAAAGAAAAAGGAAAAAAATCCCCAAACCTGCAGTAACATTTAACTTAAAAAAATGGGAACTACCTGAACATGACAAAGCTTTTTAAATAGAAATTAAAAAGGGCAACTAAAAGACTAAATGTTTGCAGATAGCATGACACACTGCTTAGATACTATATTGGGAGTTCAAAGTAACAGTATAGCACTTATCAAAAACACTTTCAAAGGACAGAAAACCACCCAGCATGGTGAAACAGTAGAGTAAAGGAGGCCATTAGAAGTAAAAAGATACTCTCTAAAAAGGGAGAAGTGTGTGCAAATTAGGAAGAGCAAAATGCATAAGATCAAACAAATAAACTGTTACAATATTGTAGGAAAGGACTGAAAAGGTTTTGAAGATTTTTTTTATGAGATATCAAGTAAGAAGGAGAATTTCTGCTAGAGATTCAGTTTATCAGTGGTGCTGACAGAAAATCAGCATAAAATAAAACACCAAAGAAGGTAAGATCACAAGTATCCACTCCTCACAAAAAAATAAAATAAAGCAATAAAAAGTTTTTAAAAGAAAAAGCCCTGGGGGATTCCCACAATGCAGTTATTTTGGGGATAGAAATGAGATATAAAAACTACCTGCAAGTGAAATATTAATAGACTAAATTTTAGAGAAAATGGGTAAAATTACTCCTAACAAATCAGCAGAGCATATGGAACCCAAATATGAAAATGAAACATTGTAAAACTATCAACTAAATTAGCTTTGGTACCAAACAGATGTAAGTAGTTAAATCTGAGAGTGATTGTGAAGACCTGCAGATATCATGCTATTGAATGACAGTAAGGAAATAGCACATGAGATTCAGTGTCAAAAAAATCAGGTAATGTACATGATGAAAGACAGTAAAACCTCTCAATATATAAACTATGGACTCTAAACCAGATCTTCATCTTATTCTGGTGAGTGAAATAAAGATGTCAGTTCAGAGCTCATCAAGAGATCAGTTAGAATAGAAGAAATCCTGGAAAAGGAATAGAGATTATAATACAAAACATTACTTTGTTTTAATCCACAGCTGCTGTGTCTATGCTTCTATATGCAGTTCTGCTCACACAATGTTCAAAGGAATATAATAGAACTGGAAAGATAAAAAAGGGCAGCAAAGATGATCAAAGTTATGGGAAGGCTTTCGTAAGAAAAGAGATTAAATAGACTAAGACTTTTTAGCTTAAAGAAAACACAACAAAGGGAAAATATGAAACAGGTTTTGAATTGTGATTGTCACTGAGAATACTAATAGGAAACAATTATTTACTGGTTCTCCTAAAGCAAGAACTAGACACTGCCAATAAAGTTTATCAGATGGCACACCTAAAGCGAGTTGTGGACATCATTGCACAGGACTTAATGGATACTAAGGGTATGTAACACAATTAGACAAATTCACGGAACAAAACTCTACTTAGGTTTGATGAAAAAATGTCTTTTTTATTTTCCTGCATTCTTTTCTTCAGACCTTTAATAGCACAGGGCTGTAATTTTCCTAAAGTCTTTGTACAGTCACTGGTGAGTGACAGGAAATTCCACAAGGTGACTTGGATGTTACATCTCAGTGGATGATTGAATTACCATCAGGTGATATAAGTGAAGGGTATACGTACTGCTGGCCAAGACTGTATGATGAGTTGTAGTTTGTTACCTCACAGTAACATCAGCATCTTACTCATTATCACAGGTTTGTTTTCATATGTTTTTTAAATTTCTACAGATGGATATCTGACATACTAAAGAAAATGTTTAAATTAGAGTGGTAGTCATTGAATCAGTGATTGCACTGCACCTGCCCAGCAATTTTTATTACTTTTGCTTTTATACCCATTATTCTGAATGTCAGGGAGCTATTTTTAAGCACTAGCTTAGCTCATTTTAATAAAAGACATTAAAATACATGCGCCAGAATAATTAAAAGAATTCCTTATTAAGAATTTAGTTTCATAAAATCAAATGCACATGTAGCTAACTGTATGACTGCTCCAGACAAGACACATTTTACAGGAGATACATTTTACAGTTTACACTGGCACAGTGATACAGAAAAAGGCAGATGGGACTAGGATAATGAATTATCACAGAAAGCATTTATTTAAAAATTTCAAATTTCCAGCAGAAAATTTTGCTACCCTTTCAGCAGTTTTAGTACTATCACTATTATTACTAAATCATCATTTTAAGTTGAACTTCTTCTATTGATGTATAATGGTGCCAGAGAACATATATATACATGAAAAGCCGTGTAAAGCTTTAAATTAAAGAAAGTTTGACTCCAGTTCCAGTAGTATCTACCAGTTTTGCCTTCCCATTCTGTAAACTAGATAGAATTGGATATTTGGAGAACTATAAATTTAACTATGAATACCAAAAGCATAAATTAATATAATAGGATCTTAATTTGAACTACATTTCCCAGAATTTCTGAAATAGAAATTTATAGTCATTAAAAACTACCAACTTCAGAGTTTCACAAAAATATTGGGGTTTTCAGTTATAAAACAGGTGGGGTTTGTTTGATTTTTTTGTATCTGTTATAAATGTATTCTCTATCTTCTCTTCCTCTGCAAAATTCTGAGGGTTGTTTGTGTGTTGGCTTTTTTTTTTTCCCTAAAAAAATTAAAGACTGTATTGTAGATAAGAAAAAAGAAAACTAAATCATCAGAAGAAAGGACTCATATTTCCCAAAGTGAACTGACCACCTTGAGGGGAATGAGAAAAAGAAAATAAATCCAGATGTTTGCTTCTCTACTTCTATCAGTTAACAAAAGTTGAAAGAGCAAAAACAGAAGCAAAAATCAGCAGCAGTCGAAGGTATTTGACGGATGCATAACACCTAAGATTTACTCTCTGAGATAGTTGTGAGAGGCGCTTGAAGAGTTAAATAGTTGTTTTTAAGGTTATTCTGGACATGAGAAAGTACATGACACATTCTTGACAATCCCATTCAATTTGCCAAAAACACAGTTCAGTCTTAATCTGTGTGAGTCCTGTAAGAAAGCAGACTGTGTCCACTGTTAATAACACTGATGCTTAATAGCAACTTGTGAGACTAGATCTATATTATGAAGAATTGCTGAGAAAACTGTCTTCTAAAAGTGTGAAGAAAAAAAAAAAGACACCCCAGTTCTAGCAGCTGTTTGGCAAAAACCTCTGACATTCAGATATTCAGACAGCTATATGAATATATATTTAGTTTATCTCTTTCAGTGAAACAGTGCAGAATGGCTAGGAGAGCTCTCTGTGTCAGCATGTCTAACATCTCCAGCAGCTGGATCTGGTGATGGACTTGCGATGAGAGAAGCAGGTGTACTGCTGCAGATAAATCTCACCTTACTGCCAATAATGGCATGTATTATAGGGGGTATGCTACAACAGGACAGACCCCAAGTATCTCATTTAAATATTTACATAGATTTAATAGGATTATAACTGTATGTTTATGAAATGCCAGTTGATTCTTCAGTGTATTTGCTAGGGATTAACAGCTATTCCAGAATCCATTGCTGTTTAATGAACAGACAAGAACTGCCTTAGACGTAGTAAGAAATTAGGTCTAATTAGATCATGAATTACTTCAACTCACCAAACAATAAAAATTTACTGAAGATTAACACTATGTAAGGTACGGATATCTTATATAGAAGATAATCTTTAAATTAATATTTTTTATTCATTCCTTGATATTTAATTAATTTAATTACCAGTGGTCAGATAGAAATGTTATTTTGATATTAAGTAGAGGTCCACGTAATCTAAGACCTTTCCTTTCTTTTTCTGTGAATCATTTCAGTAAAGCATTTCAGCACATAAGGCTTTAGTACAGGTTGATCTCAGATGCTGATTTTAACTTCCAACATACTAATCTTTACTGCTTCTAGCATCAGCAATTTGGCCATAAGAATTTTTAAAAAGCCGAATAGATGAACATTCAAGTGAGACATCGAAAACTGTAAATCTCACATGGGCATCCAATTTTGTGAGTGAAGTAATAGTTCCCAACTGCAAATATATGGAAGAGGGAACAAAGTCTGTGCAAACAGAAATCACATTTGTCACACGGAAAGAGATTCTGATGAAATAGGAAAGTTTTGCTGAATAAATAATGGTGATGACTCCAGAATAAACTTGGACTGGAACTGTTAACATCTATAACATGAATAACAGACATGGAAGCCAAAAAGTTGGAATAAGTAATGGTCAGTGTATAAAAAGCTGGTTCTGGCAAAAAAAAAAAAAAAGATTTGCAATTAATCTTTCATAACTTTAGTTATTTACAATTAATGAACTAAATATAAATTATTAATTTTTTATANGTACTTATAAAGGACTAAATATCTAGGAGAAAATCTGAGCCTTAGTTTTGAATCTATTTTGAAAAGATGAAATTTAGTCTAAATGAAGGTGCCATAAACTTGTATTTCCTGGATTTCATCAATACTATAAAGAGCATTTTTAGCTGCCTTGAACTTAATAACTTGTTTATCTGTGTTATATTTTCCAGAGTACTCTGTTCCCAAATCTTGCTGGTAAACTGAACAACGGCAGTAAAACCCTACGTAAAAATATCATTATCTGTGTTATGAGGAATTACTTTATTTTTTTCCAGTTAAAAACACTTACAAAAAAGAATGATACTCCCTGACACTGGAGTGAAAAATAAGAACTTATGTTTTGTTGATGCATAACAACAAATAAATATCATACTATGTTGGTTCAAACCAGGCAAAGTATTACAACTCTGCTGTCTCTGATAAACCTCCACTGCAAAACTCAACCACCTGTCTGACATGGAATATATTTCAGTTTAGGATTATTTAATTGCATATAGTGTCTAGGAAACATACAAATTTTGATCACATGAATTATAGTTAACAAAAGCACACTGTCTCTAACAGAAAGGCAGTTTCTTGTTTCTGAAGAAATCTGAATGTGTTTTGATAACTGCTTTTTTTCTCCTCTGTTACATGTTCTTGTTTCCTTAACTTCTATTTTTTTTCCCCTCCTTCTTCCTCCTATATCTGTTCTTCTCTCTATCTTCCCATGCTTCTGCATGTCAGAAAAAGAATCAAATTTACAATAAGGAAAGTACCTGTATGGTACATAGCTTTCAAATGTGCTTGTAAAAATTTTAAATATATGAGTCAATTTTTAATAAATGATGAGCAAGCTACTGTTGTCATGTACACCTGTGAAAAGCTGCAGAGATATAATAAATTTACAATGATCTGGATTTCTACTGACACTTGAAGCTAATGTCTTTAAAGATATCCTTAGGTATTAAATAGAAAATAAATTTTTAGTCTTTAAATAGTAATTTATTTTGTCTTACTTTAACAGGTTACACATCTGAGCTCACCGCAAAAAAATAGTGAATTAGTGATAAGGTGAGATTTCTCAAAAATAAGAGGAAGGTGTGTTCCTAATTTTCACCATATAACCCTTGACAAACTCTTTTCTTGTGTCAGAATTCTTGTAATACACATATATCTGCTATGCTAGTATTTGTATTCCTACATGGGTACTAGCCAGGATTGTTGGGTCCTAAAACTCTGAACTGAGAAAAAAAAGAGAAAAGAAAATGATACCTGATGTAACTGAGGATCACATTCAAATTTTGTGATTTATGACACAGACACAAATCTTAGGAATGTTTTACTTAAACTGTTCTAATTTCCCTTTTTAAAAATTATTTGGCTATAGGCAATTACTAAGTTTATAAAACAAATTGGGCTGAGATTTTAACAGAAATTGATTTCAATGACTATTTTGCAGACTTTCATAGAGAAAAAAAAATGCTTGCACATTTTAGGAGTAAAAAAGAGCACACTTTTAGGTGTTCCTTATGGTTCCCCACACTACATGTGCAAAATTTCTACTCTAAGTAAAATAGTCCTATAAAAGAGATATGAAGCTGGTACTTTCTGAAATTATTATAAAGATGTGTGTTGGATGCGCTCAACTCCTGTGAATCAAACCAGCAGTAGTTTGGTTCAGGCTCCAAAGAAGCTAAAGGTATGAGCAATGGCTAGACCAAGAACTCCTCTAGAACCTTGACACTGAACTCTGTTAAGTCGTGCTTTATCTAAAACCTCATCTATGACAAGGTGCAATATGCAATTTATATACCTTAGGGGAAAAAAGAAAAAAAATAAAGCAAAAGAAAATTTATTTCTTATTTAAATTAGAAGTAATTTTGGATAGACAGACAGACCTATCTTGCCTCTGTGTGAACTTTGCATACAACAACAAAATACAATACCGGTAAATTACAGAATCCTCATGTCCAATCAAATAAAGTATAGGAGAAATACCATATATAAATGTACATTATATGTAGAGTACTATAATTAACAATAAAAAACATTTTATAAATTCTGTTGTTCATCTGTATACTATATTTTAGATAGACAGCCTTTGCTTTAGTATTACAATATTTTCCCAAAATAAGCTTTATGATGAAAATGCAGTGTTTTATTTAAAAGAATTTGTGAATTGTTCTAATATTTGCATTTTTTAAAAAAAGTATACAATGTTTTAAATCTTTCTACTCTCCCTGTTATTGAGACACATATTTATCTAGATTTCAAAATCAAATCTTCAGGTATATTAATATATAATAATTTCTTTCTGCATATGTGCGTGTGTGTGCATAAATATAAATACACACACATACTACATATGCATACACACTATAATATTAAAAGAAATACTAAGATATGAAGGATTTTTCACAAACAGTCATATTAACTTCCCCACTGACATCCCCTCTGAATTATAAATGGCAGTGTAATATAAAAGCTTGAAGATCATGGTCCTAAATTTAAAAATACGTTTACTTGTCTTAAATAAAGGGGGTTTTTTTCTGTGCCACATCATGACTTGGTTATACTGGGCATATGCTTCTCTCCACTTCATGCTACATAGGAGAGCAGATGGAATTAAATATAGCTTGGCATGCAGCACGAGAGCAGCCATGGAGCGGTATATTTCAGTAACATGCAGGCACTACCAGCTCCATATACATTAGAAATGAAACACAAAAAAGGGCATGTCACCTTCAGGAAAGGGTCATAGTGAAGGAACATCTGTTATACATGCAGTGTTCCCTGTAGAAAGAACTGAAACATGATGAAATATGCATCAGAAGTTCCCTATGCACTGAGTTACATTAAGTCCCTTTCAAACCATATGAAGCCCACTTGGGGAAGGGAGGTTATATGAGTATGGCAGCTGGAACAGGAGAATGCAGCAGCAGGGAATGGAAACCAGCTGTTCTGACATTCTGGAAATCAGGATGGACAGTAGGTGTGCAGAGGCTGATAGATGGCATGTGTATATCACTGATATACAGAGAGTAGACGAAGTTTCACTGAGCAGTAATTAGTTGATCATGCTGCGGCTCTGCCTCTGAGCAAAGTTCATGTTAAATGCTAAGTACTATTATATTTTTCCAGGGATTCTGATTGTGAAGTACTACATAATTCACATTCCTTGCAGTTGTCTAAGATGGTGAGCTCTTCCCATGATAGAAGATGTCCGCAGACAAAAGGTTGCAGAACAGGTCAGTGCAAGTATTCCCTTCCAGTGTGTTCTACCCAGAGCTAGACAGTACATTGCATTCTCACTTTTAATTGTGGCATCATAAAAAGCAGCGCTGGAGTGGATCCTCTGGGCCTCGGCAGGTTAAAATAAATCTAAATTACCATTGACAAAAGTGTCTTTAGCCTGTTTTAAAAACAGCCAGGAAGTAGGATTCTTTAACTCAGGTAGGTAGACTGCTCCAGTGCCTAGATATCTTTATAGGGAAGTTTTCCCTCATATCTAACCTCAACAGCTCTCCCAGCAAATTAAACAAAAAGAAAAGGAAAGAAAGAAAATCACTATCCTGTTTGTAACAACTTTTTGTGTGCACGAAGAGTTTTATTATGTTCATTTTATTATGTTCACTTAAACAAGCATAAATTCTAAACAAATACTTCTTTTAAACTACATCCATGGGCCATGTTTCATAAACCTCCATTTTCTGTTGTTA